>BGNK01000821.1:72385-192188 GCA_003297005.1 Symbiodinium sp. clade A Y106 | reverse complement strand
GTGTGTGTTGAAAAGCCTCTGAGGGTTGTGTGCATGGCCTTGCGGATTCCTTCGGGGATCTTCCGATAAACTTGGAACGATACTTCGAAGGCGAAGGCTTGGGATGCAGGCTTCAGCTGGAGAGCCTCCTGACGATGGAGCTCTTCAGTAGTAGTAGTAGTAGTAGTAGTACTGCGGCAGGAAGAAAGTTCGTCGCACTCCTGCATGTTATTTTTGAACACCGAGCAAGCCCCTTTACCCCTTAGACTCCTCCACCCTGTCCTCCGCCCGGAACACTATAGTAGTATAATTTCATTCCCGTGGATTAATTCCTCCGCTAGCCAGGCCACGTAAATTGCACTTGCTGGTACTCCGCGTCCTCCGCATGATGGTATAGGCAACTGCGACGAAACTCTAATCCTGCCGATGCAGTAGTACGTAGTAGTAGTAGTAGTAGTAGTAGTAGCAGTAGTAGTAGTAGTAGTAGTAGTAGTAGTAGTAGTAGTAGTAGCAGTAGCAGTAGCAGTAGCAGTAGCAGTAGTAGTAGTAGTAGTAGTAGTAGTAGTAGTAGTAGTAGAAGTAGAAGTAGTAGTAGTAGTAGTAGCAGTAGCAGTAGCAGTAGTTGCCGTTGTTGCTGCAGCCAAGAACCTATCACTAGCCATCAGCAGCACCAACACCACCAGCATCCAGCATCCAACAGCACAGTCTGCAGTTTGGTCGCATGACCGGCGGTGGCGGACTTCGGGGATCCTCGGGTGCACGGAGCACGGCGGCCTCGAACAAACACAAGAACCAAGGCTTGGGTTTTGGGTCTAGGACAGCGTTTTGCGCTGGGTTGAAGATTTTGGGCTTAAAGTCTTAGAGTTTTGGGGCCGTGAGGGATTACAAGTTCTGTTTTGCAGGCTAGTGACAGGAACAGCTAACAGAAAACAGCTCAAACTAGTCATAATGATGGGCCTTGCTATTGGGAATTGTCTGCATGGTAGCAAGAAGAAGGAGGATAGCAAGAAGCGGAAGGAACATAAGAACTGCTTTGGCTGCTGGTGGCTAATTCCGGAGCAGCCGAAGCTATTCGTAGCTTAGCTTGAGGATTCTTCCAGCATTCCCTCTTCATGCGAAATGCTGGCTTCTACGTGGCCTGCCAGCGCTGCGAATCCACATAGACCTGGACGCTGAAGATTTTGGGTGGACCTTTGGGTTAGCCCTGGAAGCAGTGAATTCAAGTATCTGTCGTCTCCCGAGCGGCATCGTTGCAGTTTCATGTTTTTCGCACCAATTTGCTCCCAAACCCAACGGACAAAGAGAGACTCGTCTTCTGCTGTGACCTTTTCTTACTCTCAAGCCATGTGCAAAGTGTTGCAGCTTTGGTGTCTGCTCTGTTAGTCTTGTGTCTTCCTCAAGAAGAAACGCAGGAGGAATCTCCACCCCAAGGTTTGCCATGTTGAAGGACACTCTGACTGCAGTCAGGGATCCAAATCTCCTCCATCCACCCGGACGATGGAGATATGTCCACCTGCTCCGGGGCAAGCTGAGTGCGGAGGCCGATGGACATCGACATTCGTGCCTTCCACAAGAGTGTACTGCAAGTTCACTTTATGGTGTATACCAGTCCCACTGTTTCCAGGCCACAACTTGGCGAAACGTGCATACCCAAAGGTCGGAGCTCGCAAAGGAATACACTCGAGGGTCTGGGTGGAACTTTCTGAGCCCATGTAATTAGATGCCGGGTGCTGCAACCGCCCGACGGCCTTGGCAGTCCCACACCCCTTCGAGCGCGACATTCAGCTGGAGAAGCGTCACTTCGAACCTTCGCGAATCTGAGCTCTCGTAAATTTCAAGCTCAATGCTCCAGTCCAAGCCGAGAACCCGGTGCTCGCGAGCCGAACGCCTGAATTACATCCAGGGAGCGGCGGGTTGGTCAAATGCCAGCCTCGGCACTGTGCGTTGGGAGGCGAAGTTAGATAACCATTGGCGAGGAGATAAGGAGCAATACAGTGTATTGCGGGCATAGATACTGTTGTTACCTGCTCTGTGCCAGGTGGGCTGGCATTTGTTGCCTGCTGCTGGCAGAACAAGCGCATATTGACACCTTGCCCATCCTCCAACCCAAGGAAAAGGTACACTGCAAGAAGGCTTCATGAAGGGGCTCACGAGCTGCAAGCTACTGAAGGACGTCAACTTCGGCCTCCTGACAAAGAAGCCTGGCCCTTCTACAAGCTACGCCCGGAGAGTTGCAGGCCTCGGCTCTGCAAGTGCCTCTCCAGTTCACCTTGCCCTGGAAGGCACGGAAGGATTGTCGGGTCGAACTATGCAAGACTCGTTCGGGTTTGGATTCGAATTCAAGACATCAGGCTCCACTTTCTTTGGGATTTGCTCTTAACTTGGGGGCTTTGGACTGCTTTGGACCTTGACGGCTGTTTCACAAAGCTATGCCATCTGAGACCCATCGATTGCACACCGAAATTTCCGGCCAACAACTGGAACTGGAGAGATTAGTTTTCAAACCTTCGACTCTGACTTGCACGGGTGGCCTGTGAACTCCAGGACCGAGAAGGGGACCGTTGTGTCCTTGCTGGACTCAACATGGGGCCTCGGTACACAGGCACTCGAGCTGCTCGGCTGCAGCTTAAGATTTATAAAGTCTGAGATGCGCTGATTCTGGTGTGCAGCTCTGCTGCAAGTTAGGAGCAAATCCTAATCATCCTGAAACGACGCATGCCACGAGGACCCATGTGGACTCGGGGCGGGCGGGGGGTTACCACAGAAGCCTGAGTGCCGGCTTGGACTACGGCTTCTCACCCAGTACGACAGCAAATAGTGTTGCTGACTTTTAAACTGACCGAAACCGCTTCTGGGCCTCGGGCACATCGACTGCCACCCGCGGCCAACAGCGGAGAAGCAAAGCACCGATGGCCGATCGGAGGCTGCGAAGGGAAGTCTTGGGGCTTCCAAAACAGGGGTCCCTGCTTTTGAGCGTTGAGTGGAGATATTACCAGGATCCGACTAGGTTTGCGAAACTCGCACTTGTGCTGGGAAGGAAGATGGGATTCTTAAAAGGATCTCTGGCCCTTGCGGAAGAGTTCGCAGTTCAGGCTGTAAGGTATGACAACATAGACAACCCTTGAACCTTTGTGACAGGCCTGATCTGCGATTGTGGTTTCATTGACGGCCCCTTAAAGCTTCGCTTGGCTGAATGATGAAGCGCTGAAGTCTTAAATCAACCTTAAACTCCCCTCTACCGCGACCGAAGCTCCGCTCCGGTCACAGCACATGTTACCCTCCCCGACATGCCTTGCAGGTGTCTTTGGTCCCAAGATCGCGGCGAAGAGGGAGGCGCAGCTAAGCCTGGGGGAAGGCAATTTTACCTTAGCGTTTGTCGAGCGTTCATCTGTTTGATATATCTTTGACCCGCCAGGTTTTAGGTAGGAACCCTACAAAAAACAAGTTCTGGTAGTCGTTCAGAGAGGATCAGCAGAGCTTCTTCAGGATTGCGAAGTTCACAATGCTCAAAGCTTCGGATCAGTTCGGTTGCACCTGCACTTGAAGCAAAAGCTCTGCAAGAGGCAAAACAACACCTCTGCCTTGCCAAGGGACACGAAGCCGCGCAAGGCCATCGGGTCGATGCTGACCTTCACTGCATCAGGGGGTTCAGGCTTCAGGGCTTCCAAGTACTGGTCCAAGCGGCTGCTCGCAGTGATGGATGTCGTTCCAGCAAAGCCTGCCACGAAGGTTTTCCAGATTCCCGGCCGAAGCCTGGCAAATCCCGGGCTCTGGAAACAAGGTAAGGGAGTGGCCTGAATTCTGAATTGTCGATTTCTGTGAGCCCCCATGTTTGAAACGCTTTTCGGCTCGACCTCCACTGCTAGGCGCATCGCTGGCACATCCGCTGGCGACTCGGCACGCGTCAGCCACGGACTCCTAGGGTCGTAGGGGGGTCTGGGGTCTGGGTCAGGGCAGACCTGGAGTTTCGGGGTGGGGAGTCTCGTCTTTGTCTTTGCGGGGATTTGGTTCCTTGCCTTGTTGCGATGGGGTGCGATCGTGGTTGACCTGCAGCCATGCAAAACATGGAGTGGAGTGCAACCGATATTCATGCCACCCCAAAAAAAGGTAGAGGTTGCTACGAGGAAGTGGGTCCGTTGCAAGGTCTTCTGCGGGCAGCGACTTAGAACTCGTGGGTCCCAGGAGCATTGGTTGAAACTGGCCCGGTGTGAACCAAATCGCATACCTCGGCGCGAGGCGTCGGAAGAGCAAACGATGGCATAGACTCGATGTCCGAATACTTGTAAACATGTCCGTCATAAGCCCCTCTCTCGAGATAGTAGAATACGTATGTGCGCGTATGTGCATATATCTATATCTGTATGGTAACCCCGCATGAACTACCGACCCTCGTCTTGTATCGTAAATACAGTGTCAAACCAGCTTTTCCGGCAGGTCCGGATTCTCTATCTTTCAAAGACTACCGAAAACAAGCTCAGATTTCAAGAGAACGTGCCAGTCAACTCATTCAGGTTCGACATCAATTCCAAACCCTGTATCTCGCAAGGACTACCGAAATCAATCTCACGTTTCAACAGAACGTGTCAGTCAAGGGAAAAAGATGCTTTTGGGCAGGAAAACCAACTTTTTCCCAAGGAAAAATGGTTTTGGCGTGGAAAAACCAACCTTTTCCTAGGAAAAAGATGGTTTTGGGAAGGAAGAACCAACTTTTTCCTATGGAAAACCAAAACAATATCTTTTGGGAAACTATGCGGCCAAAATCCACAAAGATGTTTTTTTTTTTTTGGTTTTCCCTTTTGAAAAAATGGTTTTCCTGTTTTCCTGCCCAAAACCATTTCTTTACAGGTTAATACTATACAAAAGACTGGGTAATAACCAGGACATTCTTCGGATCATTTTGGGGGTCAATAGAAAGCTAGTATCGCAAGTTTAACACAGACCAGGACCCAGGAATTCGGGGTTTCCACCGCTACCACTACGATTTTCTTCCAGCTGACTATGGTTGCAAATTCAAAAAAGCACATTGGGGTCAGATTCTGGGTGGTACAAAGACTACTCCTTAGGGCTGCTGTTAAGGCGAATATTGCGGCTCCTTTGACATAGCGGCGAATGACAAGGGGTTGATGTTGCTCGAAGTCAGGAGTCAGTTAACGATTCTCGTCATTCTGCTGGTATCTAGCACACATTTAACCCAAAGGTTAATATGTGCATATACACACACACATAAATGTACTTACAGGCATACGAGCAAGTCTGGCAGCAAGTCCGACATGATCGATCATATAGCACAGTGAGAAGGGTATGCCATATACAGTATAAATGTTGATGTAAACAAACACATGATTTTGTAATCCCAAAAGACCTAAAGGCCATCATTTGGGCAACGCCAGAGCGAACACAGCAAGGATCGTGGTCCTTAGTGGAGTTCGTTTTGTGTAGTTGTTGAATAAAAGCATGAGTATGACGTCTACTGTTGAAGTAACTGTTTGGGCAGTATTTGGTTTACTTGAATATAATAGGAGCTCGTATTGGGGATGCCATGATTTTAGACTTCGGAACTTCGGGGTCTAGAATGCTCATGCTACGGATACCACAGCTACATCTGGATTAATTAACCTGTTGGTGAGGCCACTGGTCTGGGTTTCTGATGAGGGAAGTATCCGGTACAGTACGAAGGCTACCAATGGGAACAGCTTATGGGTGATCTTAAGTCTTAAGATCGATCTTAAGCTTGCGAATAAGGCGCACTTTGAGTCAGATCCAACACTGGGGTTGTCAAGCCTCCTGCCCGCCTACTTTCTCTCCCTGCCCTGCTCTATCCGCCTCCTGCCCCTCCCTTTGCCAACTTGCAATAGACCCGCCTTGCCCTGCCGTTGCTGCCTCTCTTTCCTGTTTTTCAGTCTGCGTGTTTTGTTTTTAGCTGTTCACTGTGTGCTGCAAGGCTCGGCTCCTGCTCTTTCTTCCTGCTTCTTTGCTCGCCCACCTTTTCTGTTCCCCCCTCACTTTTTGCTGTTTGTTGGTTTTTTTTGGCCCCCTGCCTCCGCCCCCCTGCCCTCCCCGAGTGCGGCTTAAGCCGGGTCTATTTGGCAGCTGGATGTGTGTGTGTGTGTTGGCAGGAATCCAGAAACTAGCTGTCAAATAAACCCCATATGGCGTTCCAGTGTTCCTGGCCCTCGGGAATTGAATAATTTAAATCCGGAGGCATCCCCAATACTTAAACTATTGAATTCCCGGCCCGAATTACATAATCTAAATAATTTAAATCCTGGGGAGGTCCGGGGGGGATTCCGGGGCCCGGGAAATACATAACTTAAATATTGGAGGCCCCCAAATATTTAAATCATTTAACTTATTTACTTCCCGGGGCCCCGGATCCCTCCCCGGGACCACCCGCCAGGATTTAAATTATTAAAAATTGTAAATGTTTTAAATTATTTAATTCCCGGCCCGAATTAAATAATCTAAATAATGTAAATAATCTAAATAATTTAGATAATTTAAATCCTGGGGAGGGGTCCGGGGGGGATTCCGGGGCCCGGGAATTACATAATTTAAATATTGGAGGCCCCCAAATATTTGGAGTATTTAAAAAATTTAATTCCAGGGGCCCCGGATCACTCCCCGGGACCCCCCGTCAGGATTTAAGTTATCTAAATTGTTTAAAATACTTAATTCCCGGCCCGAATTAAATAATTCAACTAATTTAAATTATTGAAATAATTTAAATCCTGGGGAGGGGTCCGGGGGATTCCGGGGCCCGGGAATTAAATAATTTAAATATTGGAGGCCCCCAACTATTTATTTCTTTTTCCCGGGGCCCCGGATCCCTCCCCTGGACCCCCCGCCAGGATATAAATTATTTAAATTATGTAATTCCCGGCCCGAATTAAATCATTTAAATAATTTAAATAATCTAAATAATTTAGATCATTTAAATCCTGGGGAGGGGTCCGGGGGGGATTCCGGGGCCCGGGAATTAAATAATTTAAATATTGGAGGCCCCCAAATATTTAAACTATTTACATTATTTAATTCCCGGGGCCCCGGATCCCTCCCCGGGACCCCCCGCCAGGATTTAAATTATGTAAATTATTTAAATCTCGGCCCGAATTAAATAATGTAAATAATATAAATCCTGGGGAGGGGTCCGGGGGGGGATTCCGGGGCCCGGGAAGTAAATAATGTAAATATTGGAGGCCTCCCGGGGCCCCGGATCCCTCCCCGGGGCCCCCCGCCAGGATTTAAATTATGGAAATTATTGAAATTATGTAATTCCCGGCCCGAATTACATAATTTAAATAATGTAAATCCGGAGCTCCCTCCCAATATTGAAATTATTTAAATTATTTAGTTCGGGCCGGGAATTAAATAATTCAAGTAATTTAAATAATGTAAATAATTTAAATCCTGGGCCCTCCCCGGATCCCCCCCGGGACCCCATCCACAATATTTAATTTAATTAAATTATTTACATTATTCAAATTATCTAATTCCTGGCCCCAATTAAATAATTTAAATCCTGGGTCCTCCCCGGACCCCCCCTACCCGGACCCCCCTTCACCGAACATCATCTCCATCATCTTCATCACCTTAATCATCTTCGTGATCTTCGTGATCTTCGTCATCTCTATCTTCTTATCATTTTCGTTATCCTCATCATCTTCATCATCTCCAATATCTTCATCATCACACATCTGCTGGCAAAATCTGGCGGAAGTGAGCCGCGACCGAGCATAACGCCTGTAGACACCGCGTTAAAACAAGGGCTAGGGATTTCACACATCTGTTGGCAAAATCTGGCGGAAGTGAGCCGCCGCCAGCAAAAAACCACACAGCTGCTGGTAAAATCTGGCGGAAGTGAGCCGTCGCCGAGCAGAAAGCCTGTAAATACCGCATCAAACGAAGGGCTAGGGATTTCACACAGCTGCTGGTAAAATCTGGCGGAAGTGAGCCGCGATCGAGCAAAACGCCTGTAAATACTGCGTTAAAACAAGGGATAAGAATTTCACACGCATGTTCCAAATTTCCATCATCTTCATCAGCTCCATGAGCTTCACCAGCTGTGTCATCAAATTTTCATCAAGAACGTGTGTTCTAAACAATTAAGCGCTGCGCGCGCCAAACACAGCCACGCAGGGCCTCCCGGCTTTCGCGCGCAGGTTTTGCAACAGCATGTACGTACTGCATTAAACAAAGGGCTACGGATTTCACACGTCTGCTGGCAAAATCTGGCGGAAGTGAGCCGCGCCCGAGCAAAACGCTTGTAAAAACTGCTTTCAAACAAAGGCTCGGGATTTCACACATCTGCTGGCAAAATCTGGCGGAAGTGAGCCGCGACCGAGCAAAACGCCTGTAGACACCGCGTTAAAACAAGGGCTAGGGGATTTCACACATCTGTTGGCAAAATCTGGCGGAAGTGATCCGCCACCAGCGAAAAGCCTGTAAATACCGCATCAAACAAAGGGCAAGGGATTTCACACAGCTGCTGGTAAGATCTGGCGGAAGTGAGCCGTCGCCGAGCAGAAAGCCTGTAAATACCGCATCAAACGAAGGGCTAGGGATTTCACACAGCTGCTGGTAAAATCACCGCCTTCACTCGGCGCTAGCTCGTTAACGCCTGTAAATACTGCGTTAAAACAAGGGATAAGAATTTCACACGCATGTTCCAAATTTCCATCATCTTCATCAGCTCCATGAGCTTCACGAGCTGTGTCATCAAATTTTCATCAAGAACGTGTGTTCTAAAACATCAAGCGCTGCGCGCGCCAAACACAGCAACGCTCCGCAGGGCATCCCGGCTTTCGCGTGCAGGTTCTGCAAAAGCATGTAAGTACTGCATTATAAACCAAGGGCTAGGGATTTCACACGTCTGCTGGTAAAATCTGGCGGAAGTGAGCCGCGATCGAGCAAAACACCTGTGAATACTGCGTTAAAACAAGGGATAAGGATTTCACACACATGTTCATCATCTCCATCATTTTCATCAGCTCCATGAGCTTCACCAGCTGTGTCATCAAATTTGCATCAAGAACGTGTGTTCTAAAAAAATTAAGCCCTGCGCAGCTTTTGCTTTTTGTCTTGCGCGCATCGCTTTAAAATAAGACCTAGCGTCTTAATCATCTTCATTCCTACTGTCATCAGCCGTCTACATTGCTCCCTTCCTGAAGGGAACCCTTAGGAAAATTTGGTGCTATCGAACCGTTGTTTTCAGGTTCGGAAAACGCAGCTGTTCGATAGCACTAAATTTTGTGAAAGGAAACCCATCGGAGCGGTTCGATAGCACCAAATAGTTTGAAAGGAAGACCTTCAGAAACTTTGGTGCTGTCGAACCGCTCGGTGACCCCTTTCCCTTTCATCTTTGATCACTGAAACAAAGCCATTTTGTTAGTCCTTTCTGTGGCCCGGTCACCCTCTTTTCACAATAACAGGCGCGCCACTTTGTTAGCCTATTCTCTGGCCCCTTTCCGTTTCCTCTTGTTTCATCGTCAAAACAAGCCCCTTTTTGTTAATCTATCCTGTGGCCCCGTCCCATTCTCGCTTCAGCAAAACATGGCACACCATGTTTTTAAGCTATTCTCTGGTATCTTTCCCTGTCTCCCTTCACCCGAAAAACTCAACGAGACAAATCGCAAACCTTGGTCCATAAGATTGTCGGGTACAGTTCTTCTCCAATAGAGAAGGGACGCAAACCAAAAACGATAGGGACCGAGCATCAGCGCTTTAAACCGATGATGGGGACACTCCTCGCGATTGAAAGTTTTCCAGAACATCGTCGCCGGGGAAGATGAAGGGATGAGCCACGCACTGTCTGCGATGGAAGAGAGCTGAAAATCTCTNTGGGGACACTCCTCGCGATTGAAAGTTTTCCAGAACATCGTCGCCGGGGAAGATGAAGGGATGAGCCACGCACTGTCTGCGATGGAAGAGAGCTGAAAATCTCTCCAAGCCACTGCAATAGGAGCATGAAGTATAGAGTATTCATCGTCTCTGTTTTGAAGGCTTAGGAGGGGAGGAGGACCAGACTTTTGTTTTTGGAAGGTCTGGGGAACTCCATCCTTTCTTCTTGAGCGTAAGCTCTATTCTATCTTCTGAAGAGGAACAGGAGATAGTCAGGAGCTCTCTTCTTTCCCTTGCCAGGAGAGTAAGACAGGAAGTCTCTTTTTGCCGACTGAGTGGTAGGCGGAGCTCTCTTCTTTATCGTCAAATTGGAGGGGCCTGCCTGCTTTGTTGAAATGAAGCTCTCTTCTGCACCATCAGATTGGAGGAAGCTCTAAGTCTCCTCTGGTCAAAGATGAGGTAGGGGACTTTTCTTTTTGGAAGCTGGGGGAGCTCTGTCCCCTTCTACTCTTGCTATGAGCAAGGTCGCTTCCATCTTCTTAAGGCTAAAAGGCGAGTTACCAAGAGGTAAAGGAGCTCTCTGCTAGAAAGAAACTACACTATTCTCTTACCAAGAATGACTTGGAGTGAGATCTCTTTTTGTTTCAGAAGATGAGGTAAAGAGCTTCTCATTTCCTTTTGAAGGCCGTGAGGAGGATCAGATTTCCCTTATCAAGGCTTGAAGTTTGGAAGAGTTCCATCCTTTCTTGCTCTCTTCCATATTTCGAAGAGGAGCAGGGGGAAATGGTCAGGAGCACTCGCCTCTGATTAAGAAAGAAAAGAGTTTTCTTCTTGTCGACAACGAGGTAAACAGAGCTTTCTTCTTTGCCGAAAAGTTAGATGGGCCTCTCTTCTGAGTTGCTGGGGTAGAGGACCTGCCAGTCTACCAAGAGTTAGAGGAGCCCTCTTCTTTCTCGTGATACTGGAGGGAGTTTTCTTCTTGTTTTCTATGGTGACGTAAAGAACTCATACGTTGCGTTTGAAGGTTGGGGCGGGGTGCTCTGTCGTCTCTTGCTAGGAGTGAGGTCTCTTCAGTTTTTTCATGACTGAGAGGCGATTAACCAAGAGGCAAAGGAGCTCTCTGCTAGAAAGAAGCTCTCTCCTGCTACCACGAAAAAGCTGGGGAAGGACTCTTCGTGTCTTAGAGTATAAGGTAGAAGATCTATTATTTTTTTATATGCTGGGGGGAGGACCAGACTTTTCTGTTTGAAGGTTGGGGGGCGCTCCGCCCTGTCTTCTTGAGCGTATGCTCTCTTCCAACAGGATCTCTCTCCCTCGCCAACGGAGAAAAGCAGGCTTTTGATACCAGCTGAGGGGTAAGCGGAGCTCTCTTCTTTCTCGTGAAGCTGGAAGGGCCGTCTGCTTTGTTGAGATGAAGCTCTCTTCTGTGTCACTACAAGCTCTCAGTCTCTGCTTGTCAAAGATGAGGACTTTTTGGTTTGGAAGTTGGGGGAGAGCGAGGTTTCTTCAGGCGCTCTCCGCTAGAAAGAAGTATTCTTGGTTTACCACGAATAACTTGAAGGGGACTACTCTTGTTGTTAAGGGATGAGGTGAGGGACTTAGCTTTTCTTTTTGAAGGTTCTGGGAGGACCAGATTTCTGTTTTGCAAGGAAAGAGGGAGCTCCACCCTTTCTTGAGCTTGTTTTGCCCTGACCTAGAAAGAGGGAAGGTCTCTTCTTGTGGAAGAGATCCCGTGTCAGGTCCTTCGCCACAGCATCTGAAAGAAGCAAAGAGCCCCTTCCCACTTCACGAGAAAGCAAACAACTACGGATGCCTTTTAGTAGACAATAAGAAAGTGGAAAAATCCTTGTCATCCCCTTTCCTCTGCAAAGGATAGAAGAGAGATAACTCTCAAGAAACGGAACGAAGCTCCGTAAGCTTCAAAAGAAGAGTTTGGTCCTCCCCTCAGCTTTCAACAAGACATGAACAGCCCTCTACCTCATCCTCTGAAACAAGAAAAGAGACCACAGCAGGTTTCTTTTGGCAAAAGAGAACTTTTCTGGAAACGACGTTCTGTACATCTTGGTAAGTCTTCATTCCATCTGAAGAGGAATGAAAGGCTTCCACTCCTAGCACGTATCACCTGGAACTTGTTCGATCTATGGAAGAATAAATTAAATGTCATGTGTTGAGTTTGGCAGGCTTGGATACACGTGCATCATTTGAATTCGACCCCCATATTTGTTTTGCATCAGGCTTTGGCAGTCGAGCCAAGCAACAGGATCTTTTGCCCACCTTTCTGTCTTTTCTAAGGACGATCACCTGCGGGGCTATCCTCTCCTTTTGAGGTGTGGCAGCGAGAGTTACCTCGACTGTATTCGGATGGGAATGAGAACCGGGTAGATTCCAGGCAGTGGCGGATTTGACCCGGATGGTTCGGTTGTATACAGGTCTGAATGTTTGATGCGATTAATTAGCCTAATTGATACGATCAGCGAATGATTAGTTCGTATGCTTAAGCGGAAGGATTGTTGCCCGGGGAAGTCATCCATCTAACTCCCAACGTAACAGCAACATACCTTCGTGCAAGCGTATCCAACCGTGTAAAAACCCAAGTCCCAGCTTCCAAATAAACCCTATTTAAGCCACCCCCCCCCCTCCCCATGCCCCCTTCCTCTTTTCCCCTTCCCTCCTGCCCCCCTACTTTCCCCGTCCCTGCCCTGCTCTCTGCCCTGCTCTTTCTTCCTGCTTGTTTGCCCGCCCACCTTTCCTGTTCCGGCTCCTTGGACGGCCTGAAGTGTATGAAGAAACGGAAGTACAGCTTGGGACCAACTTGGCTCAGGTAACACGCAGGTAACATTTGAAGAGGCCGTTCGTGCAGTGGGCACAAGTAACTCCAAGACGATGTCTTCCCAAATGCAGCTTCTAGTTCTAGCCTACAGTCATGTCACGCAAAGGCCCCCCTGCCCCTTCCCCCCTCTGCCCCTCCTCCCTCACCCCCGTCCTCCCGCTCCCCTGCCTTGCTCTCTCCGCTTCTCTCCCCTCCTCCTTCCCCCCCTTTGCCAACAATAAACCCGCCTTGCCCTGCCGTTGCTGCCTCTCTTTCCTGTTTTTCTGTCTGCGTGTTCTGTTTTTATCTGTTCACTGTGTGATGCAAGACTCAGCTCCTGCTCTTTCTTCCTGCTTGTTTGCCCGCCCACCTTTCCTGTTCCGGCTCCGTGGGAGTGGACTACTCATGCAAAGCCGCAACTTTCCGTGCCCTTTGGCCCTCAGCAGCCGAGGCGGGCGGCGTAGCGTTAAAATATTAGTCGACATAGCATCTTGATCCATACGATCTAAGACGTTGACCCATAAGGCATCTCTTTTGGGTGAAAAAGAAACAGGATACTACGTCATTATGGAGGCCAATGTAAGGTCTAATGGCAGGGGTAGTGATAGGGATACTGTTGTTTAGGAACAGGAGTCACTCAAGGCTCACGGTCACTCATATGCATTGCTGGGGCTTTGATCTGAGACTACAGTGTACCCGGGCCCATATTTATCTTCGGGTATTCAGACAGGAACTTTCATCGTTTATCATCTCTCGGAGTATCTGCATGAAGCTCGCAAAAGACATGAAAATGAAGCCGGCTGCCGTCATACATATGCTCTCCTCTCGGAACTTCAAAATTCGATCATACAGAAGCCCAAACGTAGGAGGATTGGCGGCGGTATCCCGGCACCTCGCGGTAGTTCATGGGGGGGGGGGGGGGGGGGGGNTGTGGGGGAGGAGGAGGAGGGGGGGTACGCCGCATGACATGGTAGCATCTGCATCTATACAAATATATGCGCACAGAGAGAGGGGAAGGGAGAGAGTGAGAGAGAGAGAGAGCGGCAGATATTGTGTGCATGTGTGCGGTTGTGATACTACGTGCCCCATAATTTACGGTGAGCTTGTTGCTACATGTATTTCTATGCAAGAACCAACACTTGCTGATGGCTACCTCAATCACAGCAATGTCACATGTAACTTAGCTCCGACAGCTATGAGTATTAGAATAGAAAAGGCCAACGCATCCCACACACAACGCAAACGCGAACGGTTGCAGCCAACGCCAACGCCCTGCATGGCACTGAGGTCACGGCATGGGAAGACACAAGATAAGCGAACTTAGACTTTTCGACGCGTCGTCGCTTGCATCTAAAGCAGCATGCGATGCAGGCATCAAACAGATAACAGTGACATGCAGGTTCTCTGCTCGAGACCCTGCAGCGTGTCAGCGGTATTGAACCACGAATTGCAAATTGTGCAGAGAGCACGCCACATATCTCATGCCGTTGTCTCTAATGCGTCCGACGGGCTAACCAATCAGTGTTGTAAACTTGACAGACGGACGCGAAAAAAAACAAGAAATCTCACAGAGTTAACTGAGACCAAAACGACTTGTCAGACTTTATCGACTCACGGACTTCATGCGAAGCATGCTCGGATCGCTCTGTCAAGACGTTCGAGGAAGTGTTGAGTCCCACCGGTGAAGGGGATTGAGGTGCTGCTGATATCACTATGTTAGACGACTTGTGTTTCCGAGCAGCAACACGAAGAACGCATGGGTCTACTGTACGGCGACTTCGTGTTGAACTTTGCCGCGTACTCACAAAACCACGCACAAGTTTGCTCGCAATAAAAGTGTTCACGCCGAAAAACCACTTGGCGAGGTGGCGAGGTTAAAATGAACAAGGACATCCTGCGGAACGACATTTGGCATGGAAACGGTGTATGCACCAGTGCTTGGCGTGCTTTGTGCGAATGTCCTGCTGGCGTTGCTGCACACATCGGCCCGGTCATCTGCAACACAATTTTTCATTGGGTGAACGAGACGAGATTAAATGAAGCACATCCAATGCGACGTTAGTTAACTGATGTTAACTTTCAATATTGTTCTCAGCCTCACGGAGCTCGTGGACGGCAACAATCAGACCCGCGCGAAGATCCGCTGCCAGAACGCTTGTTCTCCGATCCTCCGTGGCGTTTCAACGTGTGCAGGTGCGACCTTCTCATGGCCGTCCACTTCGGCGATACGTGTGGCTGGCCGGAAGTTGGACCACATCTATCTCAGCCTCTTGCAGGAAGTAGTAGTAGTGCAGGTGAGCCGTGCTATAGGCGAACCTCCAACTTCCAGCTGTGCCCAGCTGATGGCGTAGTTCTGAAGCACGAAAATCTATCGCCCGTAGTTCCCGTTTTCTGTACGCACATACATACAGTTACATATATATACATGTATCAACTATATTGTATAGTATAAGTTTTTTCATTACACATATCGCACAACATAATATAATGACGACAGTTCTTGATGATGTACATTTTACCCCACAAGCTTATTCTAAGGATGAAGGCCTGTATATCCCGTATGATACCTCTCCCCAGTCGCCTGGCACTTTTCACTCGATTAAACGAAGGGTTCGGATTAGGGTTCCGATTAAGGATTTGATTGGGATTCCGAAAACGGTTCCGACTGGGGTTCCGATTAGGAGGGTTCCGTTTAGGGAAGGGTCCGATGGCTCCGACCAGGGTTCCGATTAGGGTCCCGAGCAAGCCGCACATTGCTACCCGAGCAGCTCAGATGCCCCCGCTGGCGCAGCTTTCGGTGTAGCGGGCGCAGCCTTCAGAAAGGAAGGGTATCAAGGCCCAGCCATGCCCAAACAACTTTCCGAGAGCAAGATGTTCTCCACCACAAGCTCCAACAGCTTAAAAGCATCAGAAGGCTACAGCGGGCCTTCACTATGCGAACCAGGCTCTTGAGGTTCGTTGCACGTCGGACCTCGGTCTTAAGGAGAAGGTGCAGTGTTTCCGTGCAACCCGAGGGAACCAATGCAAACTTAGCAGAACCCGAAAAGTTCAAAGATTGCACATCGGAGAGTTTTTACCCTGTAAGCAAACCCCGGGAACAACCAATGCTAACCTCGAAACATCCATAACTCCCTCACGACATGCTGCAATCCTTTACCCTTACATAGCCCAATACAACCCAATACAAACTCCTACGGAACTCGACGAAAAGCTTTCTCGTGCTCTTTAGCTGTGCGACCGCCTCGCTGCTCACGGCCCGGCCGAGGCTCTGCAAGGAGCCGGCGAGCCAGCCAGCCTCAGGGTTGAGGTGGGCTTGCATTGGGCTTGGGCGGTTAAGGCTTTTTTGGGCTGCAGCGTTCATGTGGGGTGGGTGATTCATAGGCATTTACAAGGGTAGTTGCCAGTTTTGGGGACCCTAAATCTTGGGTGCCGTATTATATTAAGGACAGACAAAGGGACCCTAATTCTGACAACCCCCCAACTGGAATATTAAGGTTCGTTTCGCTCTGGACCTGCCGCTTCGGGCTTGCATTGGGGTCCCCTGTTTTCTGAACCCTAGGAGGTTCAGGGTTTCGGGCCCATGCCAGCGCTTCCCTGAGTTAAGTCGTAACTGCAGCCGGCTTGCGCGCAGGCTGTCGAGGCCTTTGAGGGGTGACTCGAGATTGCCCGCCGAGGGCATGACTTGCCTCGATGGAGAGCGATGGGGTTGCGCTGTGGCGACGTCTCAACACCCCGAATCCTGAACCATCGAAGCTCTCGCATGGAGCCTATCGGCCTGGACAGACATTAACTCATCATTAGATCGGGGACTAAGGTGTATAGGGTTTACGGACTACACTGCCAAAGTATTGGATGACGTGGTGTTGATCCGTGTCACCGAACCAAGTCCACAACGCGGCGGTCGAGCGGCCTCAGTGACAATTAATGTCGGGGTTGCAGAAGTTGATGAATCAGGGGTCTGACATAGTGTAGACCCTTGATTCACAAACCCCGCTTTTTAAAGGATTGTTCGAATTCCCGATATGGCCCTTGCGGGGGGTCGCAGGCGAACAAAAAAACCTGGAGACTAAATGCATGCGGCACGCTTTTCGATTGGGTTTTGGGCACTGCTAAATAAAAAGCTGGATGGCATGACAGCAGGACGAAGTGCAAAATGCCATCCACAATCTGAATGAAGTCTTGCGGAAGTGGCAGTTGGCACATCCCCACGAACGCAAAGAGGTGTCTAAACAATTCAGGATTGTTTCGTTCTTTTCATGCTTCGCACGGAGAGAAGGGGCAACAAAGTCTTGTGCCGTCTGCCGCCGCCAGTCGATGCTGTGAGTGCCAATGCTGTATGATGCAGGCTTGGGGTTTTGAACGAATGAGGTCTGGGTGGACGCTATCATGGATGGCCATGGATCTTGGGAACGGATGACGTCTGGGTCGATGTTATCACGGTGCGCCCGCGGATGCTCTGGGGAACGGATGAGGTTTGAAGCACGGTTTGCCCATGGATTGTCTGGGATACGGATGAGGTGTGGATGCGTTGTCATGGTTGGCCCATGCATGCTCTGCGGAACGGATGAGGTCTGGGTGAACGTTATGGTTGGCGGGTTGGCCCACAGATGCTCTGCAGAACGGACGGTGTCTGGGTGGGCGTTATCAAACTTGGCCCATGCAAGCCTTGAGGAACTGATGAGGTCTGCACGCACGCTATCATGGCTGGCCCATGGAAGCTCTGGGGCACGGATGAGGTCTGCTCACCTTGGCCCATTGTTGCCCTGCGGAAACGGATGAGAATGAATGAGATCTGGGTGGACGTTATCATGGTTGGCCCGTGGATGTATCTAAGCAGGCGGGAAACTACCAAGTTCTTTACGTCCCTGCTTCCTTACGGCTTCCTTATAGGGGAGGGGGTTCATCAATAAGGGATGTGCATGACTGCTTTAAGCTCTCGATTGTTGTGCTTGAGGACTTAAGGTTTAGGGTTTAGGGCTGAACGTTATTGACTTGGCGCCCATGTTTAGGTTTTGGGTTTTTTGGCTAGTTTAGGGACTAACTTTACTATACTTTACTAACTTTTTCAACAAGCGCAGTGGCTATTTCTCCAAGGCGGGTGCCTTACCCATATAGGGCATACACTGAAAGGGAGTACTTTTCGGGGTCAGGGTTCAATGCCAGTGGTGTAGTTCTGTATACACTTGGGCCCTTTGTCGGTCTCTAAACGAAGCACAAAGCACCCGACCGTCAACAGTCAAACCCCGAAGCCCAAGCTCATCTGGTTCCGGGCCGCGGTAACTCCGGCTCTGTGCCGGCTGCAGAAGCTTCTGAGCCGGTTCCAAAGGTCTCTAACGCCCAGTCCTGAGCAAACCAAAGGCCAAGGGGTTACGGGTTTCGGGCCTTAGTGGAATTCGGGCTTAAGAGTTTCAAGGCTTCGGGGGTTTGGGGTAGTATGGGGTTTACGGGTTCAGCGAAGTAGGGTCTGGGGCAGATCGCACGGTGCTTCCAAAGCAATGATGATAAACGTGGAGGTCTGAACAATCCGTACAAATTGCCTCTAGCGCCTTTCAAACATTAAACCACAATATGCCGCTTCCCCTCAAACCCCTGCGTGGTACGGCCCAAGCCTTACAGCTTGCACCATCTTCTTGTAGACCAGCCCTATCATAACCATCCAGAATCTTCAATCACGCTGTGGGGCGTTGTTATATCAGACGTGATATAAACCTATATAGGCATACATGTACCGACAAGAAAAATCAAAACACAAACCCTAGCACTCATTCAGATAGTGGAGGAGGCTTACAGATGAGTATCGCAGGCAGACTTGGAGAAGATCACGTCGACACCTTTTGTCGAAGCCGAGTCCCTTAGACGTCAGCGCGGTCTCTCGAATTCGGAGCTTTTTACGATGACCCGCAACTGGGTGCCCTATACTACAGACCAAGGGGCGCATGGTAGGAAACCAAAAAATACTTTGATTGAGAGTCAGGGTGTTGAGCATGTGCGGCCACAGGGTCCTCTTGACATGTTAGATAGAAGAACTGCTGGGCAGCATTGGGCAGCCATCAGCTGTGACCCGAAGTGAAGCGAGCAATGAAGTGCAGGTCAGGGCACCAAGCGCTGCTGTGCCTCTCGGGCCAAGTACTTCTGTCCTGAGCCCCCAAGGCCCAACCCGGACCCACTCGAATGCTTCGATCGACGGCTGCAGAGAATCTCAATCCTGTTCGCTACAATTGCTATGCCTCACGACTCGTCCCGTATCTGGCCCTGGACCCGCAATGCTTCGGAACTCCCGCTTCATCCGCTTCGCAACATCAAATTTCCTAGCAGGTCCTCCTTTCTCGGATCCTCGTCCACGGCCGAGAGTTGGGAGACGACCCAACGATCCTGAGTGAGGCTTCAGCTTGTTCTGATCAATGTCGTCGAGATTTTGTGGCAAGAAGCGTAGTCCAGCATCTGCTGCTCCTCCTGCGGATACCTCGCAAGCACACTTCGAACTTCGATGAGGGCTGGCCTTGTGCACTTGTTCAATACTAGGCCCGTGAGCGAAACCCCGCATTGCACATTTCGGAGTCTTAAGGCGGAGGGGAGGCCTTCCTTTGCTGCTGAAAACCGGGCTGTAGGTACCAGGCGGCGGTGGAGCTTAGCCGCGAAAAAATGCAGGTGGATATGTCGATGTAAAGCGAGTACGCCCGTTGTGGAAGGCTCTTGTCCGGTTCGCTCACGCAATCCTGATTGGCCTCGAAGCCCTGAAGCCCATAGAACTTAAACCTGAAAGGCGTCTGAAGCCCTGAAGATAACCCCTGTAGACGGAGTTCGGAACATTTCGAGTTGCTCTTCCCATTGGCTCCCGGTGTCCCGGGTCTCTCGCGCCACTCGCGGCCAGAAGCGTCGGCGTGTCCGAAAGCCTTTTTAATGTTTCCCCTGTAGAATAGGGTACCCTGTATCCAGTTACCCACTTCAAACAGTGAGGGACCCCAACAAGGGCATAAGGGAGAACCTAGCTGTGCAAGGAGGCTCTGAGGGTATGCCTATATAGACCTTGCAACCTGCTGGGTTGGAACGGAGCATGTATTTGCAATCGAGATTCAAGGGTATAAGTTGTAGGTAACCCTAAGGAAGAAGAGTAGTACGGATGAATGATCAGACCCGTACTTCTAAAACTGCATGCCAACATACAAGTCGAGATCAGCTCTCCATATTCTGAGAAAAGCTGGTTTGGGAGCTCCTTCGACCGAAGTCGCGCGTTGGTCACACCCTGATGTACAAGCCGAACAATCAGGACCCGATTTTGAGGAGCCTGGAAAACAGGTTTCAAGGGTTCTGCTGCCAGTCTTCGAAGCCTGATTGTACCTTTTCAGCCCCAACGTCGTCTTAAGACCGCTCAGCGACGCTCAGACGGAGACCGAAAGCTGTGGCCTTCAAACCTAATTCTGGAAGCATTCATCTCCCATCTCCCGCCTTTCGGAAAGAGTGCTGACCACATCCGCCAGCACAGCTGTTTGACAGCCTTTGGCCGGGATTCGGGATCGGCAGTATGGCAAACAAAGACTACGGAACGGTGAGCTCGATCCGTCCACAAGCAAGCGCCGAAACATGCCGAGAACGGGCTCCGCGCCTCGTCTAGGGAATCCATGAGGCCCGAGGCCAGCCTGCCGGGATGCGGGATCTCGGATCTGGGAACCACTCGAGGTCGACTTGTAACTCCGTCCTTGTGCAGGCAGCCACGCAGCCATGGCGCAAGCTGCGCTCGGCCTGTAGGAGCAGGCGCACCCAGAGGTTTTGGGCATCTTCTCCGATCTAAGCTTGCAGAGAGGGAAGGACTGAAGCAAGAGATTCGTGATGCGACCGTTAGATCGAGGGCAAGTTTTTTTTCGACCCTTGTTCTGCCCTCTCCTCGAAGTCGAGCTGGGCGCCGCAGCCCAGCCAAAACACCTGTCGGTTGATCTTCAAGTCTCCCCTACAGCGCATCCCTTCAAGGTAGACTTCGGCGCACCAGCGGCCAGGCGAACAGCCGCCGGCGCCCTGCGACGATGGCACCCAGGGCGGTGAGCCTCAAGAGTGCTGCTTTGGCTCTGTGGAGGATCAGGGGACTAACTTAGTATAAATGGGCTTGCAAATATTTCTTGTGTCGACTGCCGGTGAAGGCTCAGGGCACTCCAAACGTTCTCCAACACATAGGTGGTTGCAGTGGGCATTCTGATCTCTTGATACAATCTGCATCTACAATCACAAAAACCTCGATGTAGAGAACAGGACGTATGGGCACATAGCGCCTTGAACGAGGATGGCAGAACAAACTGATTTGTGTGCTTGATGCAAATCCCCGGACTCGTCCAGGTCCAATAACACAACAAGAAAGTTTAGAAGTTTGGATCATCGTGCTCGTTGAGAGGCCAAGCCCATGCAGATGCACGCGAAGCCTGAGGGGCAACCATATAGCTTCCTACCTCTGATCTACGTATTTGCGCCGTGTGGCAATCCTCTCATGCGCCGGGCGGGAGCCAAGTGGAGCAAGAAAAGTGAACCCATCCTCCAGGTGTTACAGTTGACAGAAAGACGTCCTGCATTGCCTGAAGTACCCGACACTACAGAATTTTCTGCTCTGTTCGTGATTGTGGATAATTCAGGAGTTCGCCCATCGACAATTGGATGAAGTGGGGGCTTTGGGCAATCAGAGAAGCTCGTCAGGGCTCTTGAAGTGACTCTTCGAGCCGTGTGCCCTCGCGAAATTGGCTTGGGGGAGGCTCGACACCACACATGGAAGAAATTCAGGTCTTGGTTTGTGCAGTTTAGGCAAGCGCTTCCAAAGCTTCGGGATCTTCCGGATCTTCCTATGTCCTATGATCGCATCCGGCTTTCCTGTGTTTGTGGACATGCCGGCGGAACTTTTCCAGCCTTTGCTTGGGATTGGCAAACTAAAGCCGCAAACCCTGGTTTCGCACTAGAGCCCTAAATTCAAATCGCTGGACATATACACACGGAGCTGTTTGTTGTCCCCGGCCTTGAGATGGGCAGGGAATCCACAAAGGCCTGCGCAGCGACAAAGGATACCGATGAGCGTCTGGGGCCTACTCTTATGGCTTCGAGATCTCAATCATGTAGTGCAGCAGAAGAGCCGCTTTCTCACTGACTCTAATGCACAAGCTATTTTCCGTGTAGCCTGTGGCTTCAAGCCCCAGTGGTAAAGCTGCGCCATGGCCAGCCAGGAATAGGCCGCGCTCAGCAAACCGAAGGCACTGGGCCCTGGCAGCCTGGAGGTGCTGGGCTTTCGTAACGGTGTCGTGTTCAAGGTTTAGGGTTCTTACACTTCAGTTTAGAGCATTCGGGTTTAAGGCAGCCAGTCGAACCGAGCGGCCGGGAGCGCTTCGATCCGTAGAGTCGGCTTCTGCTCGTCAGCCGCAGCAGAGATTCGACCTCTCCGAGAACTTAAGCTTGTACCACGGAATATATGTGTCTCAAAGCGCTGACAGCTTCTGATTTGGACGGGTATATTGGGCTCTTTTTCAATGTCCGAACCCCGACTTATCTTCAGCCCCTGCCGAGCAGCGAGTGCATCCCCAGCACAAGCTGTCAAGAGCAGCGCCAGCATACAGGCCACATGCTTGCGGCAGGTATCCTTGCTGCGCGGATGGGTTTGCATGACTTGGATGACGGACCCTGCAGGAGCGCTAGTCTGCAAAACTCTAATTACAAGATGTGGGGTCTGGTGAAGTGGTGGAGAATGACAATGATGCCATGTGTTGATCAAGCTTTTCCGGCTTTTGCCGTCAGTCTTCCTGGGAAGTTGACATGGTTTAGGAGATTAGGGTTTAGGGCTTCAGGGAACTTGGCTTATAGGGTTGATTTAGTGATTCAAGCTGCCAGATCAATCAGGTTTTGATTGCTGGAACTTCTGCGCTGGCCTGTCGGGGCTATAGAACGGCCCGTGGTCCACCAGCAGTCTCCGAACACAGAACGGTATTGGCCTCAGCCCCGGCCGAAGCGGTCACATGTTCCTATACGACCCCAAACCTCCCGGCCTGACCCCCCCCCNCCCCCCCCCCCCAACCTCTGGATGAGTTGAAACGATGTACGGCAGTTTCACTCCCCTCCCCCCTTCCTTCCCCCCTGCTAGACAACCGCGCTTTTATGCAGAAGACTTGCGCAGCGGTCATCCGCTGCACATTGATTCTGCAAAATTTCTGTGCCTGAACGTTCTCGCGAAATTTCTTGCGCAAGGCAACTTTCGCGTTAGACGACCAGCTCCAGCCAGTTCGGCACGGTGCGTGTGTGGCCAGGCCGGGGCGGGCGACGCGAAGCCCGCCCGCGCTCCTTCTGCGCCTACCCCGCTTCCCTCCTTATCCCCTCCCTCCGGTACTCCCGCCCTCCACCGCTTTTTCCGCCATTCTTGTTTACAGTGGAAGCAAGAAAGTTGGAACATGCACGCCCTCATGTGCCGGACTCCAGGCTCTAGAACATGCAAGTTCCAAGTTTGACATCGCGAAGCAAAGTTGGAATATGCCTCGGGGGGGAAGGGGGCCGGCAAGGGGGAGGCCGGCGCAGGGGCTAGTGGGGGTGTTGGGTGTGTGGGCACTTCAAGAGCTACCGAGCAAGCAAGAGCATCAGAGCAAGCAAGAGCATCAGAGCACTTTCTACGCAGGGTGTGGGATTAGGGTGCCCAACGGAATGCCTCCTAGACATGTAAAATAAACCTCTGCGCAATTGGTTACCCGGCGCTGCCTACCGGGGGGCGCCCAAGGCCTTCACAGGCCGGGCTCACCCAATTGAACCTTTAAAAAAGTTACAAGGCATTCAGTTCGGGCCAATTTTTGATATCTAGTTAACAACAGAGCTCCCCCGCCTCAGCCTTGCAAAATCGTGGCGTGAAAAATGAGGTTGAGGCGGCGAGAGCCCCAGGACGAAGGGCCTTAGAGCCTGCGGCCCCCTTCCCCGGTCCCCCAATCAAAACAAAATCATATGCTAGAAAAAAATAGGGTTTAGGGAAATCTGGAGTCTACGCACAGGGGAATTTTCTAGGCGAACATCAAAAACCGCAGGGCAAATACGGCCCTGCGGGGTGCCCTAAAGCGGACACCATTTTTGTGCATCAAAAGCATCATCCCAGCCCAGCCCAGCCAACCTAGCCCACCCCAGCCCAGCCCATCCCAGGCCAATGTTCCAAGTCTAGCTATGGAGTTCTTCAAACAATGTTCCAAGTTTGGGCTCCGAGATCAAGGTTGGAACATGCGGTGTGGGGCCACTTTGCTCCTGTGGATGCGTTCCAACTGTCCAACTTCCACCATATTTCCTTAGACTTTTTGTCTTTCTTTTCACTTTGCACCTGCTTGAAGCACAGCCGGGCCGAGGCGGACGACGCGAAGCGCGTAAAATTAGATCCCGCTTCTCAGTCTATCTTACAAAGCGTTCTCAGTGCTTGCCAATTGTGCGGTCAAGAGCTGGAGCCGATAGAACGCTTGATTTAGGATTTTTGGTGTCGCGCTACGAGATGCCTACCTGAGCAGAGCGCGACTTCGTCGGGGGGAAGACCGGGAAAGAGTTCAAAGGAGCCAGAGACAGGGGGCGATGGTTCGAGGTGAAAGATCAAGTTGTTGAAGGTTTAAGATCGAGTTATAATTGGGATTAAAGGCGTGTTAGGCTTGCACGGGTCTTAGGATCTAAGGCTCTCAAGTTTGTGCATCTAACTCTAACACTCGACGGAACTCATGACAGCGAAGCATCCTTCAGCCGGTGTCTGAGATGTGGTGCCATGGCTTTGGCCTCAATGCGGGAAGCTGCAAGACGAACGCGCGGAAAACGCCTGAGACCCTGGACCCCTAAGACTTTCAGAAGGGAACTCAAGTGCCCACCAAACCTTCATGGTCATGTTGCAGAAGGCTGAAATTCCAGATGCACAGTGCCAGTTCGGACTATTGCAGATCAAAGCACTTCTTGGGCATGCTTCTCCGCCACAACCACCTGCTGTAACGCCTGCTGCGTGGGCCATGGGGGAGCGTAGACTTGCTCATGTAACGATGGTCCAGAAAGGAGTGGGCCTTCGATATTTCCATATATACAACAAAGCATCACGCGCAAGAACATGGAGACACCTTCAACAAAATGAGCTTCTGAATATGCTATGTGGAACTGAGGATGGGCTGAGCGGTGCCGTCTTGGCTCACCCGTTTTCTCCGCTGTCTCGGGTTTCTCAGAGACTCTACTGCGGTCCTTGTGCAGACGCCTCTAAAGTCTGAGGAAAGCTCTTCAATCAAGGGATAGTCTGCCATTCCTTCCAGTAGAAGAAACCTCAATTTGGTACCCCACACTACTGAGATCACGAAAAGGATCTGCTTTCGAGATCATTTGAGTTGTCTGGGTTGTGATGGAAGACCAGAACGACTCAGTTTTCTGCATCCCAGATTCCTGAGGCCTGGCCGTCCAGTTTGCCAGTGGCCGACCTGGGCAGCGCAGATCGAAGGCGCAAGGCCGCGCGCCAGGGAAGCAGCTCTTTGGCCCGGCCTCAGCGCCGGCGATTAGCTGCATCTATAGTCTATAGTGCTTTGGGACTTTGGGGCCGCAGAGTTCAGTAACAGTAGGGTCTGGGTTTTGGGGTTATGTTATGTTGCTCCAGGATTTGCCCGCAAGTCAGAGAGTTTGGGTTGAAAGGAACTACGGGCTTTGGGGACTTGAGGTGTTCTGGTGCTTGAAGGCTTTCTTTGGCTTTTGGGGTTTGTGGGTGGGGCTATTGGTTTTTCGGAATCCCGTTGGTAAGCTACACCCAGATGTGGCTTGTGCAAGCAAAGCTACCTCAACATGAACACTGGAACATGAGCTATTGCATGCCATGTGGCCCTGCTTGATGTATTCGAGGAATGAAAACTCGGCGATTTCGCAGGTATACAGACCCACTCCAGGCACACAGATCAAGTTCGGGTGAAAACTTATTCTGAACTGCCACGGCAAGACTTGCCTCCCTGACCCCAGAACCATACACAACCCCTTGACCCGAAATCTCTGAACGCCAAGCCGAAACCCTAAAGTCCGAAGCCCTACCTCGACCTCCCAAATACTCCCTCTGCCTGGTAAGCCCGACACCAAAGACTAAGCGTGCCACCAAGACAGCATTTAGACCTGGCGGCTGACGGCTCTGGAGGCTGTTGTCAACCCCGAAGCACGTCGGCCTCACAGATGGCTGCGGCTTGTAGGGAGTTGTCAGGACTTGGGGTATGGTAACTGCAGGGCTAGCTCCTTGTGCCCTTCCTACATCCAAGCGAAGCTGAAGTCTGCACTGCGCAGAGACCATCGTGGCACCAGGGGTTGAGGTCAAGGTGGAGCTGAAGAGTTTATGCCATCGGCAAATATTCCAGTGCTTCGGTTCCGGGCAGGTGTCGATGTTGGGATGGTGTTGACTTCATCGAAGGTTTTGTGCTTCGCAGAAAGACAACACAAGAGTGTTTGAATGCACCGCATAAGATTCTGGGGGTTACGCTTGGGTGGAGGTGTGGGAGCAAGGCCTCTGAGAATTTGCATGTTGCCATCAAGCA
The DNA here is from genome assembly GCA_003297005.1 of Symbiodinium sp. clade A Y106. Lineage (NCBI taxonomy): Eukaryota > Dinophyceae > Suessiales > Symbiodiniaceae > Symbiodinium > Symbiodinium sp. clade A. Next base: position 166,055 of record BGNK01000821.1, on the reverse strand, counting down.
CACCCACAGGAGAGCTGCCATTCATGTGCTGCGGTTGGAGTTCGGGAGCGAAAGAAGAAACCAACGGACACCTTTGCCAGTCCTCTGAACCTCAAGCACGGAATCTGTAATCATTTGAGGCGCAGCTGTCACTCAATGCAAGGAAGGCGAAGAGATCGCCCGATTCGTCCTGCGTCTGATCGGACAAGCTACACTCCGAATTGCTCCTGCACGCCACGTATCCCTGTTCTGAAACAACCCGACGCATCCTCCAGCACGAAAGCCTCCTGGACGCCCTCCTGATCTCAAAGTCTTCCAGGCGTCTCTGGGGTTGGAAGGGGTTGTGAGTGCGCTGCATCAACGACGTCCATGAGTATCCCTTCGAACCCCCTCTGGCTTTGATGGCACCCAAGAAAAGAAGCCCCGAATCCGCAAACTAAGGCAGCTCAGGACAAGCTTCCGTGTCTTGCAGGTTCTGTTCCAAGGCTGCCAGGTCCACCCACTGTCCTGTCGTGACTGCTGAGCTGCTCTGCACCAACTTTCGCTGTGTGAAACTGTCTTGATGGCAGCCAGAACATTATTGACTCGTTTTGCTCTCGTCTTTGAAGGCTCCCTGCCGGGCCCCTCCTCGGAGCTTGGCATGCCGGTCGGCCCGGGAGTGATAGACAAAGCCTCCTGCGTAAGGCAAAGGTGCTGGGTCCCAGGTCCCAAGCTCGGAGCCTGTTTCGGTAACAAGCACCAGCCCTGACATCACATCACGGGCCTCAGACCCCACTGATGGATCGACGATGAACCCCAGACTGCTGATCCACAAAGAATGCTTTCTCCCACGCCTCCCGGCATCAGGCGAACCAAGTCTCGAGTTTTGAAGTATCCTTGGCTTCGCAGGACAACAGGACCTTCATGGACCTGATAAAGAAGCTCCCTTCTGCACTTCGCTACATGTTCCAGACAGAAAGCCAGGGAGAGAGAGACAGAGAGAGATTGTCGTGGAAAACAAACTTTACAAAGGGGCAGAAAACGGGCAGGAGGAGTCGTGCCGAAACAAACGCCCAGACGGTGTCCCATGCTCCAAGACCCACTTGTCGTGGACAGGAGATCCCTGCCCTGACTCCACCTGGATCTGGAGGTGTTTTGGATGAAAAGCCTCGCTCTATCGACGTAACGCTGTGCTTTCCCTTCAGGCCAGAACCGAAGGGTTCCCAAGGACAACATACAAAGCAAGCCCTGGGCTGTCGAAATTCAAACCATCAGAGGAAGGAGCGAGCAAGCTAGTATTGCCAAGGCGCGGCGACCTCGCAGCATCAGAAACTGGGCGTCTGTGTCACCTGCATCGACATAGCCTGCAACGTCGGAGCGGTGTGGGCTGTGCAAGCTGCGGCCTTTCATGTGCACTGCAGGCCCTCTGTGAGCCTGCAGCCATGGCCACCACCGACTCTCCTCGTCCTAGGCTCCCCTTGCTGGCCAAGATACCGGCACAAAGCATGGGCCCATGAAGGTAGAGCTCTCCGACCTCCCGCGCATGTTTGAGTCGTCATGTTCCGTAAAAAGAACTCATAAGATTTTTGGGTTCAGCTTCAAATTGGTCTTGTGCTTCTATGAGGGTCGCTGTGGTTGAAGTAGCGATGGCTGTCAAACTCATCAGCAAGATCTGCCTATGGCTCAACCTACATAGGGTATTGCCCGCTGACAGGCCCAGCCGGGTTGCAATATAGGGGTCGGAAGAATGTGTACACTGTGAGGTGCTGCGCCCATGAAATCAGTTTGTGACTTGGACAACCTTCGGAAAGAAGACAAACGCAGTCTCAACGCGGGAGGCTTGAGTAGCTGAGTAGCTATCGTCCCAAAATGTGAGCCCTTCCATTTACGAATTCTGCGGCGACGATCTACGAGATCGTCATAACATGCCGAGACTTTGACTCACTCTTGGAGCTGTGGGTTACGAAGACGCAGAAGCCGGAGCACACTCCAGCGAGGGCGCTCTAAGCAGGCATGTGAAGCTGGGGTGGCAACTGAAGTGCCTTAACCGGTAGCAAACGAAGCATCATCAGCCTCACCCAGTCGCTTCAATCAGAGCTCAGCAAATGCACGAAATGGCGAGCTGCAGCCACAGGAACACATCACTCAGCCATGCAAACATCAACAAAACCACACCCACCACATACCCCACCGAAAATCTGTGAAAAACAGCGGCCTGTCCAGCTGCAACCGGAGTGAGCCTGGGAGGCTGTCGGCTCGGTTACGAAAACCTCGTAACATAAGAAACCCCTTAGAGTTGTACACTAGTGTTGTACATCCCCTCTCTGCAAATAAATGTCCCCTTGGGCCTGATACGGCTGAAGCGGCCCCAAGAAGAAGCATGTTTGACATTAGGGGGCCCATCCCAGCGTGTCCAAACAAGTCCCTGAAAGACCTTATCCTGCGGTTTCAAGCTAGCTTGCATATGGTATCATATAGGGGTCCATGTTAAAGTCCCTCATTTTCTGAAACTCCCGCCAGAAACCTCCTCAACGGATCCAGGGTCATACTTAGAATAGGGCATTGGGGCATACTATACGGTATACTTATGACTTTAAGAGAATATCAGCCAAGTATGGAGACCTGGACACTACGTAATACCTGGCCGCATATGTGTGCGTCGCGTCATCATGTATAAGCCGCAACCCCCAACCTCCCCCCCCCCTCCCACCCACCCACACCCATCCACCCAAGTCTTTCAGTGGAGCCAGCAATGTCTCCAAAGATCGCAAATCTCTCATGTGTACACACCCACTCCACCCACGAGACGATCAGAGTCCTGCACCACAGTGAGTGCAACTATCTCTTGGCCTCTGTGCTCAAGCTGAAGAGGACCCTAACCGGCCCTAACTTGGTATCCAGGAAGCCTTGGGCGAACTAGGCAGGTTGCGTAATTATGACCTCAGCTCCTTCCCACCCGTTCTAGTCACGGTTCAGAGTTCTACAGTTCATGTATGTCCTGAAACTGAGAAGAAGTTCGTTTGCCCAGCTGGGTGTTTGGCAGCCGCTACCTGCACAGAAGCCATCAATTCGAGACAAACTTCTCTACGCAGGGCACAGAACAAGCCCCAAAAAGGCGACTAAGGTATCGCACCGACCACCCGCACACCCAACCCACACCAAGCGTAAGAAAGCCTCCCAACACGTCGAAACCCCGAACCACTCAAGCGCAAGTCTTGGCTGAGCTTCGAATCGTCAAGGACTGCAAACTTCACAGTCGACCCCACTGGCTGCAGCAGCGTGCCAGTTCCTTAGGCTTTCAGCTTTAGGGTTCAGTTCCTCGGGGTTTAGCAGGGCTTGGGGGTTTTCAATCTCCGACACCCCCGAAAGCTGTCCACTGCCAAGTAAACAGCTCCTTTCCTAATTTCAAGTTCAGGTCCCGATCCGAATTTGCTGCTTCCGGTTTGCTCTGCTGCGGGAATCGGCATGCGTGATGCAGCGGCGATTAGACCCCGCATACATCTCCACTGGCTCCGATGGTGTCTACATGGGCGATTTTCTGGCAAATGTGGTTGGAGCTTGAAGTGGATTGCCGGATGGAAAGCCAGTCCTTGCCCTTATGGAGTCTTCGCCGCGGTGGGTTCTGCCCCACTGTTCTTGAACCAGAGGTCATGTCGGAGATATCATGGAGCCATGAGCCTGAAGTAGCTACAAAGCCTGCGCAACTTGCAAGCCACACCCAAAGCCACCGCGAGCGCCGATCTGCATTTCGAAAACCCCGGTTCCTCAAGGCTCTGCACGGGCCTTTTCCCGGGTAAATCCAGGTCAAGGTCAAGCCTTCTGACTCTGAAGCTTCTATACATTATCCATCTCTGATCTGTCTTAAAATCCTGACCTACGGCGACCCAGACATCACAAGCTTCTAATTCTAAGGTCTAAGTAAACGAAAGCCTGAAAGGGACGCAAGGCATAACTTTGGGCGAGCTTTTTTGGGGTTCGGGCCTGTGCAAATGAGCCCCGAACTCCAAACGTCTCGAGTGGCGATCTTCTCCTTTGGTCTGCAGCGGATGGCCGTAGAAGGACAGCCAATACCTAGGACGCTGCATGCATTGAAACTCTAGCTGCGACACAGCGAGGCAGCATGATTTCGGCTTGAGGGTCTCAGGTCTTGGTATTGTGGCGCCCTTCAAAAAAGTGCAGCCGGTTGTCTCTGTGGCTATCAGCAGCTCGATGAATTTCGCCGGATGGCCGCGCCAGCGATCGGCCTTAATCGAGCCACGAGACTCTGCAGCGACTTTCAAGCTTCGAAGCTACCTAATCCCACAAAAATTTATGGTGCCGTTGTCCACCCAAGCACTGCCCCTCACCGATCTTGAAACCATCATCTTCGCGCCAAGCCAAACGAAACCCGAAACCCTGCCCACGTTTTCCCATCGAGGCACCAGTGCTGGCGGCAGCCGCTCGGCCCAAGCAATCACGAGGCGCACGTTGGGGAGCCTAAATGGCTTGTTTCAAGCGCAAGGCTTCTCTTCGAGGTTACCCTCGAGATCCTAAATGCCAAAGCCCCGGATCTGTGAGCCTGCCACTCAGACTAAATGGGTTGAGGATGCTCGATGCTGTGGCCGTCGAGATTTCGAGACCCAAGCACTCGTTCGATTTTCAATTTCGAAGCCGAAATCCGCATTCGCGAGAAGCTCTGGCTGCCTGCATCCCGATGCACACAGCTTCCGGGCAGTCCAGACTTACAAGGGCAAGTACATGCAGCGCAATCATATCGAGCGACGCTTTCGGACCAGCAGTACGTTAGGGGCTTCACGATTTAGCGTAGGATCTGGGAGTCCCAGGCACAATGTTGGAAATGGTTTATTTTAAACCCCAACATCACCTCCAAAGCGTCTCCAAAGCGATCCTTTTGGCCACTGAATGCAGTGGTCGCAATTCGTCTCATCTGCCGAATATCCAAAAGCCTGAACGAAAAGGCTATGGCTTCGCGGGTTGCAGTGTATTCTACCCAGCAATAGTGGTACTAGCTGCTAGGGCTCCCCATAGAAACTCCAGAGGTCCTGTCGGTAAGACCGGCGTGGATGAGCCAGACCATCGGAACCAACTGACGAAAAGAAGACGTGAAAAAAGTAGCACCCGGTCACCAATGTTCACAAGGAGCCCTAGTTATCCCCTTTACACTTACCAAACTCCCCGGCAAAAAACCCACTCCATGTGGCACGAGCTTCAGTCAAGCAGCTGCTTCTTCGGATCCTGTCGGGTGCGGCGAGGTTGTCACCCCTGTTCAATTTCGAAACAGCAGAGCCCAAATCAAAAGAAGGGGCACAAGGTGATGAGGGTAGAGGCGAACAGTCCTGCGCTAAGAGCCTCAGCTGATCCGGCACCAAGCCCACCACGTCAATCTGCTCTGCTTGCACCTCAGGATCCGGCACTGTGTGTCTTGAAGTCCCAACGTGCTAGGATCCTTACTACACCCCACACGTGTGAAGTTTCAGAACATAAGGCAGTGTAGTATAAGCTCCAAGTACTTAGATCCTTACTGACAGGACTCTTAAGCACCAAATCCTAAAATACTTGACTTACTATACAAAACCCTCCAAAACGACACCGCGAATGTACAAGGACGCTATAGATAAGGCACCCCGAGGCTCAAGTACGATGAACTGAAGTCTGAAATTTTCAGGGGACTGCGACAATAAGGATTCTGTCGTTTACATAAGCCCATAAAGTCTGGTTCCTGCAGTTCACAGGCCCTTATAACCAACATCTTCCTGCTGTAAGATCCTGATCACCTGAGTTCTGTGTTGCAAATCTCCTTGTAATCAGGCTCCTACTCTTCAATGGTCGAAACAATATCAGGATCCTACTGCTAAGGGGCTGTAACCAATACAATGCTACGATTTCGGAGTCCTTGTCGTGATGTTGGTCCTAGAGCCGAAACCTCAAGGAGATCGACGGAGTCAGCCGTTGAAGGCTACCTCCAAATCTGAAAGACCTGGTCGAGAGTACCTTCAGAGCCAGGCGCTAAACTGAGGAGCTCCAAGGGCTCTGCGGTGGTGGCCACCACGGCACAGCCAGCGAGTGCCAGAGTGAGGCTGAGCCTTCAAATTGTAAATTCTTGGGATTATAGATCTCTCCAGATGAAACAGAGTAGGACCGAATCTTACAACTGACGAGTGAACGAGGGGCTCACAAGCAGCTGGTGAAGGTCTCGGGGCTGTCGGGGCTGGTGCCACCGCCACTTGGGCGAGGCTTTCGTTCAGCAGTGCAACACGTCCGCACAAATGCCAAGACTCATCGCGATCATTCGCACGGACAGTCCACTGAATGCCAAGATGCTGGCCCACAACTGCGGCGGGCCAAAAGCTGCGCCTTGCAATGTCATCAATCTGATCTTTTCAACATACGGCCGATACCATCTCGAACTGCAACCCCAACAACAACAGCACCACGATCCGAACCCAACGAGCCCTGACAGCAGTCGAGGCACAAGTTCTGGAGGACCCTGGGGGTAGCGCCCTGCAGGCAGATTCGGGGTGGAGGAATTCTGGTGAACAGAGCCCAGGGGCCCATTTTGCTCTGCTGATGACATGTGAGGCATGAGTTCGGGTCTGCTTCTGCTTCGTGGGTACGGAAAAACTGCGAAATAATGTCGACCAAGCTCGGAGCTGTGGGCTGTGATCGAGACGCTCTCAGGGTGTCTTGTAAATTTGGAGGCGGATGCCACGGTTGAAGGTTCTGTTCTTCAATCTTTCACAGAACAGATCCAAGAACCTCAGCCCGCCCTCATGGTGCTTTATACAGAAGTAATAAACATAGTCTTCAGAACGTAATTCAGACCCCTACATCACTAACTCTCGCAAGCTCAGCGTGTAGCGGCTCAGCCTGTACCGTGCTTGATTTCAGGGGTGGACTGCTACTGTATGACATTCGTGGCTTTCCGGGGCTCCTCAAGTCCGCAGATGTCCGCATAGTGACCTGAGCTTTGCGCAAGGAGAGTTTGGATCTCGGTGAAAGGAGTGACGCAGCAATCACCGGAAGCCTAACCATACAGGCAAGAGTGGGGATGCTTATCGCGATTGCTGCCGGATAGCGAAACTCGTGCAGCATCATGCAATGCGTGACTTTGGCGATTTTCAGCCGCTGACCTGCCATTCTGAACAACAGCTCGAGGTTTGAGGTTGCATTCAACTCGCTGGCATAGTTTCTCAAAGCTCAGGCTAGACCATGCAGGCATCTGGTCAATCGAAAGAGCTCAGCAACTGCTCCGATCTTCGCTCGGGTTGCGGGCAAGCATCTTCCGCCGGTGCACATCAGCGACAACACGCCTCGTAAATTCAATCGGGGTAGTCAACACGCAAGGCATGGACCTCAAAGCTACAGACTTACTCGCCTTCTGAAAATTTGAATTGCAAGACTAAGTCAAAATCCAAGCGGCAATCCGACGCGCCTTGCTGCGGTTGTTGGACGCGGTCTAAAGCAGATTGGCCTGCCACCAGTGACGAGCCGCGAACGCTGCATGAGCGATTTCCCGGAGGTTTAGGGTGAAATGCCTAGGCTCCCTTGCTGCTCCACGTTGAACAGGGGATCCTCCAGCGAGATCCAGTCCTCTCCTTCCTGAACAGCATGAGCAGCACAGCTCGTCTTGCGGCTTACGGCATCCTACGGGGTCCTACGGCTTAGCACCCGTACCGATGTTCAGGACGGGAACCTTCCAACTGGAATCCTGCCGACCATGAGGAAACCCGACAGCGCGGCACACATGAACTACAGTAGCGAGCCACTAAATGATACACTCCCAGAGACCAGCCTTAGAACCATCGGCACGAGTAAGATGAGTGAGTAACGAGTACCATCACAAGAGTACGAGAAAAATGCGCAGCTCAATCCACTGCTCCGGCATGCGCCAAGCACGAAACACGACTTCACGGTATGCGCCAAAACGCAAAACCTAAGCCCCAACGCCTCTAAACCCCCCAAAGTCCCCCAACAAAAACAAAACCTAAAAACCCCAAATTCCAGAGTCACCAAGAAATCTCCAGCACCCCTACGAGAACTACCAAACCGCGCAAAACACCAAACCCTAAACTAGGCCCTAAACCGCCCAAAACTAAACTACTCCAGCAAGGCGTCGGTCAGTGGGACCGCGGCCATGCGCTCTGAGGTGTCAGAAACCTCGGCTTAACTTCACTGGCATTGAAGCAGATCAAGGGGCCTTAACCAGCAGACTAGGGAAAAGGTCTTTGTAACGAGGGTTATAGGGTTCGGATGGACGTGCCGTAGTCTGTAGCCTGGGGCCTAGTTTCTCGTTTGTAGTGCGTTCTACAAACTATGACTGGAAGGGGACGTTGGGATCATCGCTACATACGACTGGTGATTCAAGCCCCACCTAGGTGGGGCCTTGTGCACAACACCAAAACACGGGGGCCTGGAAGAGCAAGTACCAGTGTACCTGTTCCTGGAAGAAAATTCCTTCACCCTTCAGAGCTGCAGCCCTCAACAACAAACAACAAGGGCACCCCAACGAAGGGGAGATACAACCTGTAGCAGTGACCACATCCAAGGCACGAGAAGACATGGCCGTAAGGTCTCGACCAGGAAGCCTTCGGTTCAGGGCCGGCGGGATCGAGTATGAGCCCGGGCCTCGCCGCCTCGCCCGTCCCAGCCCTGTCTCCCAAGCCGAAATCCTGAAAAAGAAATCAGAGCCTACATCTCTGCTGGCAAAGGGCGGTTCCTGGAGTCTTGCCGGGCAGCATCTGGTAGATCAGTGCCTTGCGACAGGGCAGGTCTGCTTCGCGAGCCACTTGCGCGAACAGTTTGGCTGAGCATCTCTCGTGTGTTGCATTTCAAGCAATGTCTCTACGTGTGAACCTCGGAGTGGTGTCCTGAGTGCTGCACCCGAAGTGGCAAACATTCTCCCCATATCTGCTTCGCCACACGAGACCAAGTACTGAACAGATCTCTTCGCCCAGAGCACTAAGTCTAACAACTCCGGATCCGCTCCACGTTGACGTTGATCACGGCTTTGCGACAATCCCACCCAGACAAGTGACCGGACATGTATCCGTTAATTTCCGAACCCCGCCTCTGCCTTGTGGTACCGGTGCAATGCTACAGGTCAGTCAAGCGATCCGGTTGCCACACTTGCGCTCCTAATGCTGAATAAATCCGACGGCGGAGCTGTCCAACACACTGCAACTCCCTTGCAGTTGCTGTTGTGACGGGCTGTAATTAGGAGCCACACTCCAAACTCACCATCGTCATCTACTTATCCACAGACACGCCATCGAGAACGGATATGCTACAGAGTAAGATGAAGCACTGAGGAGGATGAACGGCCGGAGGCAGCGTGCGCATGCCAGCAGGAGCGGCAGGAAGTCTGGATGAGTCCTGCACGAAAGGCTTTATATGTTTAAGCCCAAGCACAAGCAGTGGACAGAATCGCGCCCTCCCGCCTTCCCGCCCGCCCCCTCCCTCACTCCCTCCCAGAGGATTCTGAACCAATGAGAAGATAAATACAAACTGCCGCGCACTGATGCCCTCTTCTGCAGCTTTGAGGATTGAACACATTTGGCCAGGCAGTCCTGTCGACCAGAATGCCCACACAACCCTGCTGCTCCGTCCTTGCATATCATATTCTCATCATGCTTGCGACTCCGGCACTGCCAGTCTTGCCTCATGCTGCTATCAGCATTGTTGTCGTTGCAACTCCACTGGTGACACATTGTGATGGTTCGCAACACCTGTCCTCAAAACAAGGATCTCCTTGTAGGGAAAGTTTTGCCTTGATCGCTCCTTTGGGAAAGACCTTTTCAAGAACCTTTACAAACCCCGTGTGAACCTGCGATAAGCCCCCATGGAAGCCCAAAGCAAGCTCCGTCTAAACCTCGCTCTGTCGCCAGCGAGGATCTGCGCTGCCGCGAACCGTTTAGAAAGCCGGCACGCGAGAAGTCGGCTCCGCTCCACCACGACTAGGTCACCAGGATTGATTTAGGGTTGGGGTTTCAGGATGAGGGTTTAGGGCTTCAGCTCATAGGATCTGGCTTTGCTCAAAGTGGGCATGTGTCAACACTGATGTTGAGGGCTGCCTTCGTAGCTGAGCTCGAACTGGCCAGGCACGCAAATCCTGAGTGGCGAGTCTCAGCTCATGGATCAAACAAGGGGTCTGAAGCCACCTGTAAAGATTTGGCTCCAATAGCCCCCCACCTCCAGTCTAGTGACGAAGCCCCCGATATTCAATCTTGTATAACAACATTTTAACGATTCAGCCCCCCATGGTCTATGGAAAAGCTTCTGGATCTACTGGTGGTCGCCTCTGGCTTGTACCGGAGAAAATCACTTCCCAAATCTTCCAATATACAAAAAATCCACCAGTAACGGAATATTCCAAAACATGTCCTGGGCTCCTTGCTAGTTCTGGTCCCTTCAAAGAACGGCAAGCAATTGCTAGCGAGCTGCGCCGCTGCCCGAGGTGTCTCAATCGCCTTGTGTGCAGACCCAGGGGAGTTTCACGGGGACCCCAAATATTTGGACCCGAGTTGTGCATCGTACGTAATTGAATCCTCCAAGACCGGATCAACCCCCCTATGCAGTATCTAGCTTTGGAGCCACAGGGTGAGAGTGCGCGGGGTTGTGGCGCTTAGGGTGCTGTCTTTGTTTCCAATGCTGTTGGGGCGTAAATGGGCTTGATGGGGGTTGGGTTTACAGGCGTTTATGGAGTTACAGCTGTGAGTGGTTCCGGCAAACCTCGAACACTTCCTCGATATCAAACCCTAAGGCCTCAACGTCAAATCTCCGAGCCCCAAGTTAGACAGCTCCAGCCCAGTTCCCGGTAGTAAAATCACAGATCTTCTCTCGCAAGGCAACCTGAAGCGTTTGGATTCACTCCAACAAGGTTCAAGGTACAGTAATTGCTAGCATTGTGCCTCCTTGCACGCAACAGGTTCTGAGGCAGACCACAATAAGGCAACAGTCAAGACAATTAAAGCTGGCACTCGTATTTGCCAGTGTCGCAATCGCACTGAAAACATTACAGGACTGCTGCATCTGAACTCGTTTCTCAAGTGCCTGGTGCTCGTACGCTTCAGGGACACTCTGCGGCTGCGGCAGCGGAAGGGGCGGGCGCTTGCATTGGGCCATGGGAGCAGTTCCCGACTCAGTTCAGATTTAGGCCTTGGGGGTTTAGACTGTAAGCTCCCAAACATGCATCAGTAAAGAAAACATAGCTCTGGAACTCTGACTGAAGGCAGCTGAAGAGAAATGGCAATGCTTGCTCTACTGGGTGCTAGTTGTGCTAGCCCATCCATCGAGCTCGAACCGCAAAGGAAAGGCAGCCAGCGGCTCGAGGCTTGGGGTGCAGCTACTAGACTCTAGCTACTAGACCAGCAATCTCACACACCGAAGCCTGAAGCCGCAAAGCCCGAGCCAGCGGTACGGTATCCCAGTGCTTGCCGTCGGGAGTGCTGCGGACGCGAACCCATCCCGGTGCATAGGCCTCGGTCGCGAACGTTGAACGAGCATTGGGGTTGGGACCACTGGAGTAATTGTGAGGCTTAAGGGTTTTAGGGGTTCTGGGGGTCCTATAGTTGAGGCCCAGGCCAGCAATCGCGCAGGGTTGGCGGTTTGTGACGGGGCGCTTCGAGTCCACGTTCAAAGTTCAGCTGCACGCCGCTGGATTTTGTCCAGTTCTTAACTTCGCGTGGGGAGGCTGATGCCAAGCAGATGTGCATCTGAATACTACATACAGTCAATCTCCGTAACTCCTCGAACAAGCTGCCAAGACCTCGGATCACACCGAGTACTGGAGTCGGACTACCATTTTACGGGTTGTGTTCGAACATGCTGGTGACCATGATATTGAGGGATGGTACAAGTCCACATCCCTGCGTGGCCCTCTCTTCGAATTCACCCGTCCCCACGAAGGACTAAGAGCCAGGCCCACGAAACTTTCAGCGCACGGACCTTTCGACGCTTGTGCATGATGCCGGTCCAGATCTGGCAGGTCCATTCCAGGGGTGATCTGGAGCCCCAAAGGTTCAACTTGCTCCAAAACTTCGCACCTCTAGTCCGTGGCAGATTCGGCCAGCTGGCACCAGCTTTGCGTGCTGTGTCAGACTGTGTTTATGTTTATTTTTATTTTTCTTTGGGTGGGGGGGGGCAATTGGCTTTCGGAAGTGTAAAGCGTCTGCAGCAATGCACCACATCTGCAGTTGATCTTGGCTGATCTGATATCATGTCCCCGACAGCTCAAGATAACCAGCGACAAAGAACCATCAGGCAGCAAGGCAGCAAGTTCTTCTCCAAACTCTTACCGGGAAGCTATGGTAACCACTCTACTTACAGTTGGTCGAGCAGAGGCTTCCTCAAGATTCAGGTTGAGGTGCGCGATTTCCGGTTCAGTACATCTAAAATTAGATTGATGCGGTTGTCGGCCTCGCAAAACTCCCTCCTTCCCCCAGATCTGTGCCAAGGGGCAACCAAATCCTTTGGCTCATGCTTGCCGGTGGAGCACCTGGGGCAGCTCGTCTTCAGCTGCGGGCCCGCAAGCGCGGATAACCCAGCAAAACCAAGGCTCAGCTTGAAGCTCTTTCTGTTCCCGATTTGGAGTTGGGGTTGCTCCTTCCTCTCAAGGCACCTAATTTATATGTGCGCAACAGTGTCGTGAACCAGTGCAGGTCTCTACGATGAGGGGGGAGGTTACCCTAAACCGTGCGGGCCCTAAGCCAAGCCCTGAATCTTGAAACCCAACACAGGTCCTCGTAGTGCAGACCCTTAATGATCGATGATTTTATGTCGGTCTAGTCCAACTATCATGATGGTTTGTGTAACCCAAAGCCCTCTTCATTAAGGCCCCTATATATATATATATAGCTCCGCAAGCTAACTAGGGCCTTCCGAAGAGGTGGCCAAGGGAGGCTGAGGGTCCATCGCAGACAAACGAATGGAAGTGGCTTTTCCGAGAAACGCACATGTTATGCTGCGCTCTGTTCTGAACTGCTTGACTGGGTCATGCAATGCATGCCACGCAGTTGAGCCTTGAGGCTGGAAAACGGAGGTTCAGGCTGCACTTTCAGCACTCCTCCTTGATGCAACCAGATGGGAAGCATCACAAAAAAGGCTTTGGCAACCCCCTTCTTCTTAACGGCTTAGCCGCGAAGGGGGTACTGTGGCTCGCCATTGTTAATGCACACCTCACAAAGTGTTCGGGCTTCAATCTTCCTTCGATCGACATTCCGAAAGGCCCAGCAGTCATGCCTGAAATGCACAACCGAGCGTCCTGGTAGGCAAAGGTACGGTCCTGGATGTACATGTCGTTCCACACGAACTTGAGGCTCCATCCTTGTAAAAGCCCGGGCAATCGGCCCAGTAACATCGGTGTGTACTTCTGTGCCCACCAGGCGTGGCACAGCTCGCTCGCACAACTCCTCCAATCGTTGTCTCGGTAGTGGTTTCGTCCGAATATCCGCAAGCTGCGTAATTCCTGGCTCATGCTGTATCAAAACTTCTCCCGAACGGATTCGTTCACGAAGCCAGGAAGAGCGTACTCGAAGATGACGTGTCCTCCAAGATCCCGTAGATCCCGCCAGGAGTTGAACCGCAGAATAGTTGTCAATCTTGAGCACCAATTTTGGCACCGCTCCAGTGATGTCCGCAACGGTATCCGCAATGGAGGTTGCTAGGAGGCATCCATCCAGGGCTTCAATAGTTCTGATTCAGTGGTAGACAGCGTAGTCAGCTGTTGACGTGATGAGCGCCACATGATTGGGGCACCCTTGTAGCATACCACTGCAGAGCCATGGGACCGTCCACCACTAGGAGAGAAACTTGAATCTGTAAAGATCACCAGCTCATCAGAGGGCCCGTTGTCACCATCGGAACCAAAGCAAAGTGCATAGTCCCTGGTCTTCAAGAGGTAGCCCAAGATCCGGTGGGCCGTCTGGCACACACCCTGGGGGTTCTTTAACAACTTCGCCGAGAGGAGGGCAACCGCATACTGGAGGTCAGGTCGCGTACGGCCCGCAAGCCATAATAGCTCTCCAACCCGACGTTGAGCTTCTCTTACTTCCTCCAAGTTCTCGGAAGCTTCCTCAGGGGAATCCAGAAGCATGGCCTCCTCCTCCTCCGTCAGCAAAAGCGAGTCCCGTGGTGCTAGGGTGGATGAAGGATTCCCTTGGAACTGATAACCACGTACCAACTCGTCGATGAAGGCCTTCTGGCTTACCATAATGCCGTTCTTGGGGGCTCTTGAGATTTCCATACCCAGAAAACGAATGACGTCATGACCTTCACCTAGCCAATCAGGATCCTGGCATTCCCACTTTTGTCCAATCCATTGGGCAAACCCCTTCGTAGCCACAGGATCTCCTATCATAAGAAGATCGTCAACGTAGACCAACACATGGGCCTCCGGCGGGCTCACAGCTCCATCGGCCTGGATCTGACATATGCCCCACAACGCGGGGTCAGCCTCTGTCTGTATCAGACAGTAGCTTTTCCCATGGGAAACCCACCTTTAGTTGTGCGTCACGGAACGCAGACCAGATCGCCGGACTTTCCTTTAGTCCATAGAGGGCCTTTTTGATGAGCCACAAATCGCCCGGCTTCGCAAGCCGCATCCGACCACCACGACCTGTGATTTCCCAAACAAGCTCACCACGCCAAGAATTTAGAGAATCATGAACGGCATTGATGTTGGAAGCACAACATACTGCGTCATCAACAAATCTTTTGAAGAATGCGAGATGATCAGCATGCTCTTGATGGACGATTGCATCGAGGTGGCCGACATAAATGTTGGCTAAGAAGACACCGGGTGGTATACCAGTGGCGATGCCAAATGCTTGATAACACTCGCCACGATGCAATATATACTGGTTTTGCAACACAAGCTCGAGAACACAGATAATGTACCTGGCTTTGGCATTGTGACCATAGAAGTCAAGGACGTCATCGCTCAACACTTTCAAAAGGTGCTCAGTATGAATAGACGGGTAGAGGTTTTTGATGTCGATCGTGGCAAGTTCAAAGTCCACGGGGACCTGTTGCGGAAGATCTCGCAAAAACTCATCACTGCTTGAGACAACATGCGGCAACCTTGATTGCAATAGTGAGAGCATATCGCAAAGGAAGAGACTGGCGGGAGCGATCCAACTATGTGAAAGGTTGGAAATTGGGCGGCCGACCATAGGGCACTTGTGAAGCTTGACAGTGAGACGAAAAGAACCTTCTCGCTTGGAAAATAGACCATTGCAGATAAACCTGGCTTGCGAACTGGAGATAACCCCAGAGGCTTCCATTTGACGAGTTGCCGATTCCATCGTGCAACGTGCATCGAAAGTAGCATTGACATACTCAGTTTCCGAAAGACGGCGGAATCCAGTATGCAGCAAACGATCAAGTTCAGCACTTACCCAAGATCTAGGAAGCAGAACGTCACCCAAACCTTTATCAGCATCAGCGATCACGATCTCACTTTTGTGCTGCTTCAGCCATTGAATTGCCTTACAGTCGAGCCATATGTAATTGCGTCTCAGCGGCGAATCCACGAATGAAGAAACTACATCCCGACGCAGATGGCGAAGGAATGCAGAAATTTCCATATCGAGTGGCGGGTGCCAAACTGAAGAGATTGCAATAGCGCTTTTCTTGCGTTTGGAAGCCAAATCCGGCCTGTCAGCAAAGAATTTGGCCTTGTGCAATTTCAGTGCCATCTGATCCATACCGATAAGGACATCTTGAAGTGCGCAATGATGTTTATCCATGACAAACTTGCCGCCTTTGTTGAGGTACAGCATGACAAAGTCAGGAATCACGAATTTCGGGGGCATGCGAGAATGTACAAAATCACCTGAGATTCTGGTAGACAGTGACCCAAGTGAGGTACGAAAAGAGCGACTAACACAATACTTGGCAAAGTTGATTGACTGCAGATCTGAATTCCAGTAGCTTTTACATCTTCTACGCTTGCACTGATCGGGATCAATGGGAGGGGGCGCTTGTCAAGAGCGCCCGCTCGCAAACTTGACTTTCTTGCCGGCTCCTTTTCCTACACCGCGTCCGTATCCACGCCCGCGACCTCGACCTTTCGATTTTCCACCTTTGCCCGTAGACTTTCCGCCATCAGAATGCCGAGATGTAGACCGTCTGCCCTTGCTTGTAACACGAGTCCTGGAAGAGCTCCGGTCTTTGGACGATCGTCTGGTTCGTGAGCTGGAGCGGGTGGCTTTGTCACGGGAATTGGCTCTGCGGGCTGAAGAGCTGGATTTTCGCGATGGATGTGGTGTGGGAGAACGCCGGGCGAGACCTGTTTGTGCACGGTTTGAAGGTCGGTCAACGAATTTGATCACGAAGTGGTTGTGCAGGTCAGGAAATTTGCGAATGAGTGCTGCCAACTCACTGGTTTTGCAAAGCTCAACATGTTTTGCCGTAGTGCCGTCTTTTCTGCTGCATTGCTTAGCCACCTTGTCAAGTTCGATCATGGCAATGAGCATCTGTGGGTCCATGGCTTGGAATTTGGTTTCTGCCTCCAAAAGAGCAGCTTGCTTCTTCTGCCGGCTCGCGGCAGCTTCAGACATGCGGCTCTTCGCTTTCGGCACTTCCTCTCGCACCACCATGTCCATCAATAGCTGACAATTGCGTAATGCCTGCTCTTTGGTCTGTTGGGACATGAGGCTGGAGTTTTGAGAGTACCACAAGGTCACGATGTCGTTCACATGCTGCTTCACCTCCTTGTAGTCGGTTTTGGTTTCGAAATATGTCAGGGCGCGTTTTTGGTGCTCCACCACAAACTTTTGGCACTCAAGAGCATGTTTGCGTCTCAAGAAAGACCAAGCCTTTGCTATGTCATAGGGCAACCCGACTTGAACTTCGTCGATACCAAGAACAGGGTGCGCGGATGCAATATACTCTTGAGGAAACTGCCACTGCCTTGTCGATTCTTGCTCAAACTGACGCATAATGGCATTATCGTCTTCGATCTTTTTGTACTTCTCACGCAATTCAGTTTGTGTAACCAAATGCGAAACATCCTTCTTGAAAGATGCCCTCCAACTCAACATTGCTTCCCGAAGAGACGGGTCAAGCACATCGAAGAGTTGGTCAGGATTGTGAAAAGATTGCGAAGCACATGCGCCATTTTGCATTTGGTTTCTGAGCATAGAGGTTTGTTCTTCAAGGAGAGCAACTTGACGAGCCATCAGTTGATGCAGAGCATGTTGTTGTTGCTGATCAGGATGTGGTTGGTGTAACGGCCTACCTGCAGCACTGCAACGACGTTCTTCCATGACACCTCGATTATTCGATCTCGATCTCACTTCAGCAGCAGATTGAAACTCGCGACCTCTTTGGGGCAAAGTACCATTATCCGTGCCAGTGGCCATGGCGACAATCTAGATGAAAACACACGGCACTTCACTAGATAGGATTGTCAAGCCGCGGACAGCCAGCAGGCTTTTTCAGCTACAGGGGCTTCACGAGTACCGGTTTCGGCATCAAGCCTTGTTCAACCCTCTCCTGGTGGCCAAATGCCTGCATAGCAAAGGCGATGTTGGCTGCTGGTGAATTGTTTTTTTATAAAGTTTTTATTCAAACTTCTTTCAGCAATTCCCAGTCCTTGAGGCTTTGTCCGAAGACCCGAGCTCTGAGCGCCCCGCCGGTCAACTTCTCCAAGTTCTTCTCAACAGGTACATCATGGAAGAGGACGAGCTGTCCATCTTTGGTCCGCATCACATCCATCCTAATGGAGAGAGAGAGAGGAGGAGAGGGAGAAAGAGAGAGAGAGAGAGAGAGGGAGAGGGAGGAAGGGCGGGCGAGAGAGCGAGAGAGAGAGAGAGAGTGTCAGAGAGAGTGGGAGAGGAATAAACTACAACAAAAAAAGCCAAAGCGCGAGTGGGCTCGGTGCAACCGCGGCCCGAGCCCATCACACTGATAGCCGGATGACTGGGCGCCCTCCAAAGCTTTGCTGTGGTATTGTCAAGGCTCTGAACCAAGGGAACTTGAAGGTCCATGCAGTACTTCAAGCTCTCCAAGGTGTTCCTGAGATCCGTTGCGGAGCAGACTCGAAAGTCTTGTTGTTCCCGATGTTCCGGTGCCCCTGGTCCCTGTAATACAGTAACCGAACTACCTTTTGTGTCATGTATGTAAAGCCGGAACCCTTAAACCTGAACCCTGACCCCAAATACGACAAAAAATCGTCCGGTACCATGTGCATCATCGACTCGCAAGTCCGAAACAAATGGTCACGATCATATTTCTGCAATATTTTGACCTAGCAAGTAAACCAGTCCCCATTCTGATTGGAGGAGTCAGGAAGACACGAAGCATCGGAAGCTACACTCATATACGGACCTGAAGACTTCGAATCGGCATTTGGGGTACAATGTGCGCACGAGCATAAAAAACTTCCCGAGGATAGTATCATTATATAGTGATTCCGTCTGACGTATTGCATCACTGCATGGGCGTGCACGTTTCACTGCGGCCGAAAGCGCCTTACTTGCAGATCCTAAAGAACCAATGCCCCATACGCCCCCTACCCCAAAGCTAAAAGCCAAAACCCCAAAACCCAAGGACGAAATCCACAATCTCCCATCTCCCAGCTGGGCGGCTCCGGGGCCTCGCCGGCACCGGCGCGGTGGGCCACCAGAAGCGGTCTGGCGCCTCCGACCAGGTCTTGTCGTTTTTTTTTGGGTCTTCCGCATGAAGAATTTGCAATTTTAGTCCTTCGGGTTCCTGCATGCAGTAATCACGATAATCAAATGACCCCAAACCCCTTTCTACGATTGAAATGATTCAGGCCCCTATTTTGGGGCTTCGGGGTTTAAGGGTCTCTGATCAAGGATAGTTTCGGTTTAGACAAGCTACCGAAAAAGATCGGTTTCGAAGTTGAGGTTGTCTCGGAACCAAAAGTTCCTTTAGCAAGTTTAGTTTTAAGCAACCCGCATTTGGGTCTTCTAATGCTCTGCGAAGCGAAAGCCCAGCCCATGCGCTCGTCTTATCCACTGCTCATGAAAAAGCCTGAAAAGCTGAACTTGGGTTACGAGCGTTTCGAAAAACTATGCAGGTGTTAGAAAGCTCGCTAAAAAAAGTGAGACTCTTGCAAATTGTGCAGACCCCGTACATTAGTGCCAGGAATCAGAAGTTCTGGAGCGCACAGCCCTTGAACTCGCCGACGAACGCTGCAGCAGGATGCATGTTGAAACTAAAGTCACTAGAGGTATTTTTCGCTTTGCAGCTCCCATCCATATGGGTTCTGTGACATCTGCCTGGATATCCGAGTAGCCTGCTTCTAGCTTGTTGCTTGTCGCCAGCTTTGATGAATCTTTTATGTCGGGCGTCGCAAGATGCACATACACTGCAATGAGGTCTCAGACTGAGATGTGGTCAAGAAAACGGTGGTGTAGTTAGGGCATGTTAGGGCATTTCAATCTTGACACCCCATCCTTCACGCAACAGGGGTGAGCGCAACGTCGCCGCCGCCATGGCCAAATATCCAAAGAGTATGCTTATGCCAGGTACAAGCCAAGTAAAGGTGCGACAAGAACCTGTGCATTCATATAAGTAGCAAAGACTGTGCAATATGTTTCGGTATTCTCCATGCAGGTAAGGTCACGGATGCACCACCTCTAAGATTGATTCAATTCGCCAGTGAAAACTCTTGCCATTGCACCTTATCAGTTCTCGCCTAGAAAGCAACATCCTGTGCTTCGGCGGTGTCTGCCATGCTACGAAGCTTACATGTACCCGTCAAGTTTGTGCCGGGCAAGCCCTCCTAACCTACCCAACCTGCCATCTATTCAGCACCGGCCCGCTAACATAGGGAGGGATTCTTGATGCATCAATCAATGTCAAAGGAATGTGGGCATTTGTATTGCATGGCGTGTTCCGGCAAAGGCCATGGTACAGCGGGCTTCCGGGTTGTTGCCAGGATCCTGCATGATCTAAGCTGCAAGGCTTAAGCAAGCTCTATCCATCAGCAGCACCCTTTTCAACATTTCTTGTGTGGTCTCCAACTTCTCGGGAAGCTATTTGACGGCTCTCACTCTCGCACCTCGCGGCAGTTACCAGCAGCAAGGGGTTGGAGCTCTGTTTACGCGAGAGGCGGCATGCGGCTTTGGAGCCAACTTGGCCATGCAGGAAAGGACCAAGGTCAAAAATAACAGCACAACTACGGGAAACGAAGAAGCCAACGGTGGTCCCAGCATGGACGTGCGGAGAGTTCTCTCTAGCTGTTCTCGCCGCCGGCATCCGCGGAGCCCCAGCCTTTTGCTGGTAGGTCGTGGGAGGGAAGTCGTAGAGAAGCCCAACCCGGCATGTGTTGGTGTACCGTGGGCAGCGGCAGCTTGGTTTTCTTGGCCACGGCAGGTGGCAGGCGCATGGCGGCACACGGCCCAAGATAGGACAATCGCCAAATAGAGGTTGTAACCTCCTTGGGCAAAGCATGCTCCTCCGCATGCGGGGCATCGAAAGCTCATTCAGCTCTGGCCTTGCTGGAGACAAAAGCTTCCTCGGAAGGGCCCTTTGTCCTGAGCCTTCAGTTGTCCCGCTGCTGTACGAGCGGCACTCCGATAGTGACAATCACAAGCCGTCAGGTGACCGTCCAAAGTGCAAGGACAACCCTCGCCTTGACGCCTGCGCTGTGGCCGAAGGGCGCTGTGGGAAAGCTAGTCCGCGCTGTTACTGGCTGCATCACGGCCGTGCTATCAGAGGCCGCGTGCGGTTCCAGGGCTCAGGAACGGCTGATCGCCGTAGCCAGCAACCGAGCAGCTTTTCAACAACTCAAAAGCTTGCATGCGCTACAGGTCCCTCGGCCAGAGACAGGGAAGGGGTCAAGGGCCGCGATGAATGGAACGGCCAAGGTGTCTGGGAGACTGGTGGAAGGCGGCGCAAAGTGCACGAGCAGCCGCAAGGCAGCGTTCGCAGCATGCAGCCACAGCGGAAACGCATGGGTATGTGGCCGAGCCCAACGGCGAGAGCTGTCACTATGCACGGCTAAGGTGCTGTCCACTCGGATGGCGTCTGGCAAGGCAAACAGGCTCAGACCTTTGGAAGACCAAGGCGCGGGGACCAAAATGAGTGCGTTCTCTCTCAGCGGGTTGAGCGCTTCAAAGCGAGAATCCCATGGAGCATCACACCTAGCCTTAGGGTGGACAAGCTTCTCGAGACAGCGGTTTGCTTCAAACCCTCAGTTTCATCTTGTGCGATTCACTGCATGATAACAAAGCCTTATGTCCTGTCTTGTGGCAGCTGGCAGGTTGATGCCCCGGCACGCAAGGTGGCGGCCTCTGCACCATGTGCACAGGACTGCCGCCGTTGACAGCCGCCGGCGGGTATGCCTACTGCACGGCAGGAGAGACGGCAAGGCCAGTGAACGCGCGACATGATGCCGGTTTGCAAGCACTTTAAAGCCCGGCCAGTGCGGAAAGTACTCAGACAAAACGGTGGTTCATCCCGTCTAGCATTTGCAGGTGGAGGAGACCGGAGACCGGAAGCCTCGTCTGCACGTCAGCGGGTTGGTGCTTGGGCTTGGGCTTCCGGCTTCAGGGCACTCGGTTTGAGATGAGGTTCCTGACTCACACAGGATCTGAAGCTGCAACCTACAGAATCGACAAGCCCTCGAAGTCACGAATTCTGACCTGTATCCCGAAACAAGCCTTGTAAACGCAGAGTGGAGAGCTGGAACACCCTCCGTAGAGTCTTGCAGGCTCCGATGAGCCACAGCCCCGGCAGACCCGCATGGTCTGCGGCGCATTCGTCGGCACCGCGCCGCGGGCCTCGTACTCACCTGCAAGGCCTCGGCCTGCGGTTCTCCCGCTCGTTGATCTGGAGCCGCCGGAGTGGGGGCCGAGCTCGCGAGAGAGTGTGTGGATGAACTCTCGGGCTGAGAGCCTTGAGCACTAAAGGTTATGTGGATGAACTCTCGTGCTGCGGGCCTTGAGCGCGAAGGTTGTGAGCTCCCGACCCAGCGCCGGCTCACGAAAAGCCGGCTCACGAAAAGGTGTGTGGATGAACTCTCGTGCTGCGAGCCTTGAGCACAAAGGTTGTGAGCTCCCGACCACACGGATCAGGTCAAACGGCCATCCATGGGGAAGTCATTATGCGCCGCCTAGATGACCAATGAGAGCCTCCTTCAACTTTGCTACGAGGGGGCTTGGATGCAGCTGAAAAAGCGGGTAGACTGTGAAGCATGTGACAGCTGGCTGCGCGCTTTTGCAGGTGCCACTGCAGGTGCCAGGGAGAGCGATCACGTCACGCCGAGATGTTTTCAGCACAGCCGGGGTGCGTGTTGGCCTGATGCGGCTGGCATGCAGATCTAGACAACCGAAAACCCTTCAGAAAGCAGCTGAATAACGCTGTCAAGACAAGCGTTCCATCGACAGCCGCCGGCGGGTATGCCTACTGCACGGCAAGGCCAGTGAACGCACGACATGATGCGGAGATGAACTCTCGTGCTACGAGCCTTGAGCACAAAGGTTGTGAGCTCCCGACCGCGCGGATCAGGTATATGTCTTCAGCTCTTCGGCTCTTCTGGTTGGTGACTGTGCGGGCAATCTTGAAAACCGCCTGTTGCCGCACTGACCACGCCGCTCCAACCCTGACAAGTCTCGGCTCTAGCTTCGGGGAACCAAATTCTTAGATGCCTGCTTCAGGCGAAAGCGTGAACCATTGAGGCTAACGCAATCTTAAGGATGTCCCCCGGTTAGAGTTTTGCTCATCTCTGCGCAGTTTACTGCCTTGGCTCTCACAGGGGCAAAGCCAAGAGCAGCACCCTGACAGCCTCCAGTGGCTCCAGTGCCCCAGGACAGGGCACAGCGAAGCAGGACTGTTGGGCAGTGGTAGTGGCGCCACCTTTTCTGCAGAGCCGCCGAGGCTTTGGAAGTGTCAGGGATCTGGACCACCTCCACCACGGGCTTACATTACAGGGCAGGGCATGACGAAGGCAGCCTGCACGGAAGGAGCCTCACGGCAGCGCTGAAAGCTCTAAGTTTGCTTCGTGATTTCGTTTTTGGGGGAGGCCACGAGCAGGAGCAGCGTCAGAGCAGAGGACTCCGAGAACTCATTGCTTCAGGCTTCTTATCGCTTTGAGCGGCCGTGTGCCGATGGCCGAAGCCTACGTTTGCAGTGCACGCCGTGCACGCTGCAAAAGGGATGCGCCATGTCAGGCCCGTGTAGGCGGTAGGCCTTGTAGTAGGCCTAGTCCCAAGAGAAACCGAACTGCTGGGCGGCTAGCATCAAACAATGATCTGTAGGCTGCGATCGGCAGCCCGCACTTTCCGTGACAGCGCCATCCCCTCTGAGCCGCCTTGAGAGTTGACACTGGCCCTTTACCCTAGCTCACAGGACTCACAGCGCTGGCCTGAGAGCGGCTGAAAGTGCATGCTTGGCGCTCGAACGACAGCAGGAAAGCTGCGGTTTGATGCTTTGCGAGCGGTGAAGGGCCTCGTCACAGTCGAGCAAACGAAGTGCTTGCTGTGAGAAGTTCTCCGCAACATCCGAAAGTCTTCGCAGGCTCAAGCTCTCAAGCTCATGCCTTTGTAATGGCAAGCAGTGGGAGGGCAGCCCATGCCACGCAGGCACTGCAGGCTCCGCACTGCCATGACCACGTTTTGGAGCTCCTCAGAAACCCTTCGGAGTTTTCTATGCCAAACGGATCCCCACTACACCAGCAGAACTTGTGGCATTGATGCTTAGCTTTTTAACCTATACCTGCAATTCTTGCAAACGGGGCATCTCGGGTCGCTGAAGCCTCCACGGCGTTTGAGTTCACAGCACACAGTTTGCTCTGCCCAGAGCTCCAGCGGAGAAGCCTGTGGTCGAAAAATCACAACCATGTCGCCGGCGCTGCTTGCACTTGCACCATTCTTGCAGCGGCAAGTTGCAAAATGAAGGAGATAGGGCAATGAGGAAAATGAGCGGCCCCCGTTTGGCGTTTGATGGGCAAAAAAAGTTTTTAGGCAAACTGGAACCTGCCCACCATCAAGGCATTCAGAGACTTCCCACCGGCCAATGCCTGGCGGTGCCGACACGGCTAGAAGAGTGTTATGGTCACCAGAATCGGCGACATTCACGTGAGTTGGGGCAGCTGCTCACTTCGCTCTGACTGGATTTTTGAGTCTTGTGGAGTGCCGGGCTCTCCGCGATCACACTAATCTGCACAGCCGGTTTCCAGGGCTGAAGATTCGGAGAATCTTGGAAGCATGTAGCAACCATTGCATGCTGAACTGCCAAGCACCGCCGCTGTGCTCAGCCGAGACCCTGAGCCCGCTGGACAGGAGCCAGGCACACGCACAGGTCAGGCAAATCACAGCTTCTTGTCACTTGTTGTCCCAGGCGGTCGGACCCTGGAAACTTCTCTTGCAGCAGCTGGCATGAGCAACAGTGGAGGAGCTGCAAAGTTTGCAACAGTAGCTGGCGCAGAAACACCTTGGATCCTTGCGCCCGAAGCAGCTCCAAAGCGCGCATGTCGCAAATGCTCTAAACATAGCTGCATCAACAGCCCACTGTCGGCACGCTGTGGTTCGGGACCTGGTACCAGGGCGACGCTGCTCTGGCTGCTACGGCCAAGAGCTCCGGATCCTGGCCAAGCAGCAAACAGTAAACTCCGGCCGCGAGAAATCTGTGACATGTCTCGCGGTGCGACTTCACAGAAAAGAGAGCCTGCGTTCGCACCGCTCCACAGGCCACTGGTAGGCTTCATTGGCCGAACAAGCTGAACCAGCATAGACCCCCAAGCCCCCAACACAAGGGACTCATCCGAATTGTGCTAAACCTCAAAGCCTTAAACGCAAGGGAATCATCCGAAATACCAGAACGTGGAGATCTGCAGTTGGTGGCTCTTGCTAACCCTTGGCCGTGCAACAGATGGTAGGTGCATCCCTCCCGCAGCTGGAGGTATGTGCCAATCCACTGGACAAGATCAATTCGAGGCGAAGACGCCCAAAGACGATTGAACCGGAGGGTTTGATGCCGGAGATCTGCGTGTTGGGCGATGCGAGGAGCCGGGCCAAGGCGCAGAGGGGGAGCGGGCTGCGGGTGCCGAAGTTTGGGATTCAAGCCGTTTTCAGCATCGGCGCCTGAAGGATCTTCTGGCTCTCCCAATGGAGAATGCAGAGCCCGATTTGGCCTGCCACGAAAGCCTGTAACACATGGCCACTGGGAGTCCAGGCACTCCGGGAGCAGTCAGGCAGGGACTAAAGCACAGAACAAAATCGAAGCTGGTGGAAAAGAGGACATCTGACATTGTTCTCGGCACCAGACCGCGTGCTCAGCACCGAGGGCGCTGACGCAACAGCACGGTGGCCATCATGACTGCCGCGGCCGCAATTGCCAGGGTGCTCAGCGAAGATGAGAACCGCAGGCACAGGCGCTTGCTCTTCTGGGAAAAGCGCATCCTTGAGAGCTCACTCAGGCTTGGAGCTGTTCTAAAGAGGCGAGGCCTCAGCCTTGCTGAGACCGAGCGGATACGATTGCAGCGACATCGATCGGTGGGTTTGTGGCTTCCTTATGCAGCTGCCAGGAAAGCAGCGAAGCCCAGATGCACTCCGAAGCAATGCATTCAGTGCCTGATAGTGGCACGCTTGGGACCACCACATCTCGCAAATCAAGTGCACGCAACTTAGCGTCTCGGAGGCTGCAGGAGTCAGGGTGCCTGCGGTTCACTCAGACCGGCACCAAAGCGGCGAAGGACATCATCTCAAGATGCAAGCACACCGAGGGACACCCGGGGATTCTATCCGTGTCCGTCCGAGCGGCGCCGCAGAACTTGGTGGTAGAGGCACAATTGCAGGTTATGGGCAAGCGGGCACGCCGCATGGGCCGATTGCACAACTCGGGTCGGCAAACGATGGGTGTAAGCTCTGTGGCCAGGGCCTCAGGTTGGACGGATGGATTGCGATACTTCTCAGAAGATCTCGCTTAGGTGGAAGGGTCCCAGACCGTCCCGAAACCAGGAAAACGTCAAGTCCCTGAAGTTCCAGGACCCACAGCTCTTCGCTGCACATCTGATCACGACATGCCTGCAAGCACAGATCTAGGCCTGCAAGTAACTGCAAGTGCCATGCTGATTGAGAGGGCCTGGTGCAAGCTGCCCTTGTCTACAGGAGCTGGCACACCCTGGCGAACAGTTCTTGGGTGAAGTGAGAACAGCTGTTGCGTGCAGAAACTGTCACACTGTTAGAGTCAGGAGTCTTTGCATGCTTTGGGCGCTTGAGCCAAACGTGCAAGCTTTGCAGGCAGCACATGACTCCTGCGAGGATCCAACTGGTTGAGTTTCAAGGGGTCAAAATGCCCAGGCGGCGGGGACAACGGGCATCTATGCCTATTTATGCTATCTCTTACGGGTGGGAGCAGTGTTAAGTCCACAGTCCAGTTTTGCAAGACGTGACTGTCCAAACAGCTTGATGCCAACCCCTACCGTGTGATAGGCTGAAACCTTCTGCTGGCGAACCTTAGAGATTCAAGCCAAAAGCAGCGTCTCGGCTCACCTGGGCTCAGGCCAGAAGGGGATTGAAAGCAGCAAAAACACTGTCTGGCGAAAGTGGGCAGCGGTGTGCTGGGCAAAAACTGACACAAACCAACTGCGAAGACAACGCTCGAGCATCTCGAGTCGAACCTCGTCACTCGCCTGTGCTTCCACTACCGCGGGATACCAAACCGCACATCAAGGCTTCAAGTGCAAATGCTGGCCTGTGGATTGAAAGTGCACGCCAAAGCAGCCACCATCGTAGCAAGTGGCTGCAAGACTTGACCTTGGGAGTTTGAGCAAACAGAATCTCGTGAACATGTCAGGCCGCATCTCTGCCTTGTCTTTAAAGCTGTGGAGGACGTGGGAGACACACAAGCTTCTTCGTGATGGATACACTTGCATGCATGCAGCGCAAGTCCACTTGTGTACTGCACGGCAAGCGCCGAGAAGATACGAGCCAGACATGCAGCATTAGAATCGAAAGAAACCCTTGTCGCTCGAGACCGTCTCGCGCATCCACGCACGAGACGCACTGGCTGCAGACGCATGGACTCTTGGGCCTCACGGGGAGGAGCGACGCAACAGTACGCATCATTCTGAGTTTGGTGAGCTTTGTGGCAAATGACCACTTTATAAGGTGCTGAATGCCGTGGAAACTCTCTAACACTCCAACAAGACTACAACCCTAGGCCATTTCTCCACAGAGGCAGCAGAAGCCGGGAAGAGTTTCCACGGCGCATGCCCAGGGACGCTCGACCTGAGACTAAAATTGCCGATGCCTGGGAGGAAAACATTGACGCGGGAGGAAGGCGCTTTGTTGGGGGTAATGCACGCGCGCCAGCGACAAAGCCCGCCGAACACAGGACACTCAAGAAATGGAGTGGAACCGAGCCCACGTGATCCTTTGCCACTCGAGGCGCCTGCCTGCAGCAAAGCCCAGGTGGTCTGGTGCCAGATAGTGTCGCATCTGGGGCCAACATAGCGAGCACAGTTNAATCCGCAAGCATCCATTCATAACAAGAGTTGCGTCAACAACGTACGGACACATTTCTCGGGGTTTGGTAGGCTTGGCACCAAACCCCCAAATGAAGGTGCTGGCAATGCTGTCGAAACCCGCTATACCACTCCAGTACCACTACAAGCCATTTTCCCACCGAAGCTCGGACAGAGGCAGCAAAAGCCAAGAAGAGGCTGCACCATGGGCTGAGGTTGCGGCCGAGGTTGCCGATGAAATGACGCGGGAGGAAAGCGCTTTGTTGGGGGTAATGCACGCGCGCCAGCGACTAAGCACGCAGAACACAGGACACTCAGGCAATGGAGTGGAACCGAGCCCACGTGATCCTTTGCCACTCGAGGCGCCTGCCTGCAGCAAAGCCCAGGTGGTCTGGTGCCAGATAGTGTCGCATCTGGGGCCAACATAGCGAGCACAGTTNAATGGAGTGGAACCGAGCCCACGTGATCCTTTGCCACTCGAGGCGCCTGCCTGCAGCAAAGCCCAGGTGGTCTGGTGCCAGATAGTGTCGCATCTGGGGCCAACATAGCGAGCACAGTTCGCAAATCAAGTGCACGCAACTTAGAGTCTCGGAGGCTGCAGGAGTCAGGGTGCCTGCTTGGCACTCAGACCGGCACCAAATCGGCGAAGGACATCATCTCAAGATGCAAGAACACCGAGGGACACCCGGGGATTCTATCCGTGTCTATCCGAGCGGCGCCGGAAGACTTGGTGGTAGAGGCCCCATAACAGGTCATGGGCAAGCGGGCACGCCGCATGTAGCCGGATGCAGGCGGAAAATGGCAAGTGAGCACAAGCCTCGTGGCCAGGGCCTCAGGCTGGACCGATGGAGTGTGACACTTCGAAGATCTTGCGTAGGCGAAACGGTCTCAGACCATCCCGCAACCAGGCGTTAAGCCCTTGCAGCACCAGCACCAACAGCGGTGGAGGCCCTTGCCTTCCCCTTGCAAGGATGGCATCCGTGCAGATTGCTCAGGTCCAGCCTCAGACTCATATCTTGGGTGTCGAGGCCGAGCATTGAGTGGCGACTTGGCTTTGAGGCATACAAAGACTTTCGGGCGCAGGATTATGAGGCAGCGTGAGCAAAGTGCCGCGACACCCCACAAAGTCAGAGGCTGGAGCTTCAACAACCTTGGCCAAGGCCGTACAGAACCTTTGCTAACTCACAGGGAACGAAGACGCGAATCTGGAACCTTGCTGTGGCCCTTCTCGCATGGAAACCAAACGGACTCTTGCCGCGGTACGCTGCTTGCTAAGCATGCAAGCATGCCCATGCTGCAGCTGCGACCACGGGCTGCGATATAAATAGAACTAAATCCGCAAGCATCCATTCATAACAAGAGTTGCGTCAACAACGTACGGACACATTTCTCGGGGTTTGGTAGGCTTGGCACCAAACCCCCAAATGAAGGTGCTGGCAATGCTGTCGAAACNAATCCGCAAGCATCCATTCATAACAAGAGTTGCGTCAACAACGTACGGACACATTTCTCGGGGTTTGGTAGGCTTGGCACCAAACCCCCAAATGAAGGTGCTGGCAATGCTGTCGAAACGCGCTATACCACTCCAGTACCACTACAAGCCATTTTCCCACCGAAGCTCGGACAGAAGCGGAAGTTGCCGAGACAGGGACTTAGGCTTATGCCAGGTACTTAATTCTTCCGGCGGATTGGGAAGGACTGAAAAATCCTATTTTGGCTGCAGGGTGGAAGCGCGCAGTGCTGATGTGTCGAGACATGCCACTTTCACTGGGGAACAGCTGGGGAATTTGTCAGCACTGTGGGCATGAGGATAGCATGAGGCACGGCTATCGTCCGTGAGGTTTCAACATCGCCAAGTGGCCGCAGGCCCTCAACAAGCCTCAACTCACAATCCATGCCTTGCGCCACACCTGGTTTCAGAACCCTATGAAACAGCTGCAGCCGCACGGAGGTGCCGACAAGCCGGTGTGCTCCCCTAGCCAAGGCATCTTGGCGAAAGGAAGAGTTTATAACACCTGAGACTTGCATGTGCAGGCAGTGCAGGCTGCTCTGCTCCTTTCTGTCCATTCCCTAAGCGGCAAGCAGTGCCTATAGGCAGTACTGGGACCCAACGTGGTCAGCCCATGTCCGCCTCTGCTTTTCGTGTTGGAGAGCTTGGAGGCGCAGGCACGAGCCGAGCAAAGACCCGCAGCGCCCGCGGTTCGAAGATTCGAACCTCGTTTCTCATCAGGTCTTCAACGCGACCCTGAGCCTCTGAGCTAGGGCAGCTAGGGGCAGGCAACGCGTGGCATGGGAGCGTGGGAGCCTGAAGACTGCGGGCCTCTGAGCGCTTAGGCTTCCAAACAACTCCAGAAGCCCTGCCCTTACGTTTAAGATTCGAATCGGTGCATGACTTATACAGTCAGATGCTGTGCCCGACGGCGAACGGGGGCGAGTAGACCGGGGTCGTGCATCGACGATGATGCTGATTGGGCCAAACCCATCAGCCTGCCAATGCCACCTGAAATTAGCTCTTTCGATGCACCAGGCCCAAGGCTCTTGAGTGCCTGAACCGCTCCCGCCTTTGGCGCAGGGTACGGCTTCAGATCTATCACTTCAACATTTTGATTGGCTGCATGCGGTATATTGATCTTGGTTTCTGCTCACTGCATGGCAGCGTGGAAAATCGCAGCACCAACGTTCACAGGCTACCAGATTGCGCCGCCAGGCCCGCGGGATTTTCTCCTTTCTTGCACCTGTAGACTTCTCCTCAGGCGCAAGGTACACCGGCACATGTGGCCCCATCACCCAAAACTAGGAAACATGCCAAAGTGCAAACCAGCTTCTCAGTCATCAGCACGGCTCAACGTGTTGCACGGGACAACTTTTCAAAAGCTCGGCGTGGCAGCGAGGGCTTCTCCCACATCGGCGTGAACCTCAGCAGAGCGCTGCACTCTGAGCCAAGTCAACGCGGACGCGCCAACCAATCCGAAACCCTCAAGACGCAAGCTGGTCTGCAACATTCTGGCTTCACTGCATGACAACCGACAGTAGAGAGACCTGACCTCGGCACAAAAACGACCAAAGGGGCTTTCCATGGCTTTCCCACGCTGACAGCGCGCGAGAACAGAGCTGCTGTGGGCCCGGCCTTTTGCCCAAGATGAACGCAGTCACGTGAGTACGCCGCCCTTTGCCTGGAACGGCAGCAGGTACAAAGCGCCGCTGAGAGAAAGGCTGAAAACATGTTTTCCCGAAATATGCTTCACTGCACGATCCAGTCCAAACTCCATGCCCATCTTGGGCCTAGATTGGTGTCACAACACCTGGCTTCCGACCTTCCGGCGATGTACACGGTGATTCTGCAGCAGCTGCATGGAATGCGCTGCCTGGGCAAGGCACAAGTGACATCTAGACATGAGCCCTAGCCGTGCAGCCGACAACTGAGGTCATGGCAGCGCAGAGTAGAGGCACAAGGAAATATTGTTGGCTGGTATTAGTCGCTCGATGATGCCTGTAAGCTTCGAATGAATTTTACCGCCGAAGTTCCAACCCTTGCTTCTCGTGGCAGCTCATGAACCTTGCAGAGCCTGAGATGCGGTTAACGCATCAAAACGAAATGCAAAGGGACCTGAAAAATGAACACCACATCAGCTGACCAAGAACGACAGGAATCAACAAAGAAAAAGCATTTTTATGAAATCTCCAAATGGCACGTTCTCACAACTTGGCGGGGAGCTAAGAAACAACAGGAGTTACCACGACCCAAGCTTTTAAAGATGAGAATGAAAGGAACCTCAAAGTCTTGAAGGGGCTTCGAAGATTGTCGGGCTTGTGGAGTGATAGAACTAATGATAGAACAGCGGTTGGAAATTGCCGATGATGTCCATCGTGGTTTGGCTTGGATTCGCTGCAGAATTGGTGAGCCCAGGTGCTGAGTTCCTTGTCCAGAAAGGTTCAATGAATCTTTCCATGATGGTCGGACTGTAACAAGCTTCCACTAGGTTAAACCGCTCCTCAGCTACTGACGGTGTGCCGGGCAGTGACTGGATCGGAATGAGTGCCATGTAATCACGACAACTGGCAGCTCCAAACCTTGGTTTTGGAACAATGTCACATGCGATGATGGCGCCTTCTGATGACTATTCGCTTGGTGTGACCAGAGAAGCACAATCCAACTGTGCATGGGAAGCAATCCAAATCGTTCTGCCGGTCACAGCTTTCATTGACGGCGTAATTCAGCAGCAAGACTGGTATGGCTTTGTACTACAGACTACTAGCACATGTGATTCGCTGATGCTACATGAACTATTCAATGTCGTCTTCAACTTATTAGCGAGCTGCCGCAGGGGTGGCGAGGTGGAGAATTGGTGGGTTGCAGCGATGTGCTAACGAAAATTACCTCACTCTACGAACCCTAATTAACTACTTCTTATCCAAGCAAAACACATGAAATTTGAATACAAAATCGAAGTGGATCCAACCAGACTCGGAAGCCGAACGATGTTGGGGCCGGCCTTTGATGCTTAAGTTAGTGCCTCTTAGAACACCATCCAGCTTTTCCGTTGCTCGCCGTCGCTGTGCCAAGAAAGCCGATTCAGCAAATAAGGTGGTCCAAACTCCAAGACCCTGCCCATTACTGGAAGCCGGATGCAGTGCTTTACAGCCAGTCAGTCAGATGAACACCTCCATCCTTGCATGGATGGGGCTATTGTTGACAACCGTCATACTACGCTTGTCGGCCATCTTAGCATGTGCTCCACAGAGTGCCGCCTATGTACAGGAAGGGCGGCAGATCAGGCAGAATACACACAACAAGCGTCGGTGTGCGAAGGTCAACTTGCAAGAAGGGGGCGAGCTAGATCCGGAGCTCATCAGGTCAGAGCCAAAAGACCACCGCCCTGGCAGGAATGAACAAACACTGGATGAACCGAGGAGGACAACCTGGATTAACAGAAACACAAGCACTCCGTATTGCAAGGCGGCATACCAGCTTGCACTTTTGCCGAACACTCGGCAGTGAATGGGTCTGTAAGCCGACTCCAATCTGCATGAAAGTACAACGGATACAATACCGTGACATCTCTACTAGCAGGTGCACGAAGCATTATACAGGTTACTATGTGGGGCTGCACTTGTGCTGTTTTGTCTGCTTCCAACAATGTTGCGCAGCTGTAGCACCGACATGTGGCAAGCTCAATGTTCGGCGCACGTGATGTCGTCAATGAAATCGCAGAGCCGCTCTTGCATCCTCAGCCACCCAAAGGCGACGTTTGTTCAGGCTACAGGTCCCATGAGCCGCAGGCGCCCGTTGGCCTCCGGCCAGAGTCACCAAACACAAAATCCGAGAACAGAACAACTACATGCAAGGCGGCTTCTCTGAAGTTTGGGTCTTAAACTCTTTTACTCGCTACTACAAACTCAATTCTTGGCAATTCAGGGCCCATCGTCTCTCGCCTGACAACGGCATCCAACAGCGCACGGGGATTGAAGGTTGTCTGAGGGCGCTGCGCATCCCAGTTGCTACGCGACTGGTGGACAAGGGCAGTTGCAGCATATTGGACCTGGAGAGCTGCAGTCCGCAACGCGCCCTAGCGATCAGGTGGTGAAAACATACCTTAAGCATGTCTACCTGCCGTTGAGGCCGTTGAGAGTTCGAGGATGGTTGGGTGCTATACCATTGTTACCTCAGCAGGCGCAGAACGTGGCACATGCTTCGCTGCACTGTGAGCTATTAATTTTATAGGATAACGACATGTAATGGAATGCTCGTCCATTTTGCGTTGCGGCCACCCATTAACCGATCCGATCCGGCTTAAACAGTCCTGGAGAAGGGTTGCAACTGTCCGGACGCTGCAAGAACACCACCAATCTGCGTACACCACAGTGCCACAGGGCATCGTCCCAGGGTTTAGGCTTAGTTTTAAGGTACTTGACATGGCTAGGGCCCCGACATTGGACTTGCCCGCCCTTTTGATGCGGTCAGCAGCAACCTCGAGAGCCGGGCTTTGAGCTGGGAGATCATGGAGCCTAGGCCTAGGCCTAGCACCGCCAAGGCTAAAGATTTTACACAAGCGATGCCGTCTTTTGATGTGAGCTGCTAAAGGTCTCCAACTGGACTGAGCCCTGGCCTGGTCTTTGAGGAACATCCACAAACCATCGGTGCCCAGGATTACCTGGGGACATGTCCCATGCCTTGTGCGCTCGCGAGGATCATCCGAGACTCTCAATTCTAAAGCACGGGTCTGTGCCGACTACTCTGGTGCAGGCGCGGGCGACCTTCTGGGTCGGGTAGGGTGCTATCACCCCGATCTTCTTGTCACCCACACGCAAATGCCAATTGCCACAGTTGTAAATTACAGGGAGCACAAGTGCGACAGCCCGAAAAGCTACACTCAGGAGGTGGATGGGAAGGTGGAGCTTCTAGTCTAAGACCTTATATGGATCCTACTGTTTATATCAGGGTAATGCATGCACTACCGGCGAACTACCTCCCCTCCAGTCCTCAACTGCCTACACTCGAAGCTTGGCCGATGACGAACTTGATGCGGACGCTGTTGTCCCCGTAGTTCCTCTGCGCACTGCTCGAGTTGGATTGCTAGGAGCGCTCGAATCAGGGCAAAAGGTCTCTCAAGGGTTCAAAACAGCCTGCAGAAACAAGCCTCTTTTCACAAGATCTGAGACAGACTCATTGGTTCGGCTACACTCTGTAGCGGCTCCCACAAACCCCGTCGAGTCGGTCTCAATACTGCGGATGTATGCGTTGCCAAAAAGCCAAACCTCCTGGATCAGCCGTTGATGGTATCATCAAAACCGAAACCCTGGATAGATGTCTCCGGATTCTGCTACAATCCAAACCGGCTTGTTGAACTCTCTCGTCGGTGGCCGAAGAGACTGGGTCCCAGGCTGCTCCACGGGGCGATCGTTCACCTCCGTTCCCACAGATGTGCAGTTTTTTTCGGACTGTGCAGCTTGGGGTCCAAGGGAACGTTTTTGACCAGACTTAGAAGCAGCCAAAGCCCTCTAAGTGTCGTGCCTTTAGAAGCCACGCTCTGTACGCTTGTGTCTTCCACTCCGGATAAAATAAATGCCTGGATTCCAGCACCTACACGCCTACCAAGCCAATCCGAAAAAGATTAAGTACATGTGTGAATATCTGCTCTTGGTGCAGCAGGATTGGATGCAGAGATTGCATGTGAGCGATTTCGGTGCTCAATGCGAGCCTGGCTTTCGCTTAGGCCTCCGAGGTGCGTTTATATGGTTTGTTGAGTGCTTTAGGGTTTCTAAGGCTGTTTGGAAGTATTTCTTTTGCGGCAGATTGTGACGTAATCATGTAGGATCGCAGTGCCGGTCCCTGCTTTTCGCCCGAAGAGAAGTCTCAGCTGCCGGGTGCACGAAAGACCCTGAGAGCTTCAGACCTTTGAGGCCGGGATCTCTGGGACACATGCCGCTGAGGCTGTAAGAACTGGTGGTGAAAGGCTTTTCGAGCCTTTAAAAGAATCCATACGATTTGCTTTTGACGCGTCCTGTTATACAGAACTTCGAGCCTCAGTATCTGAGAATCTCGAGACCGCTGACCGGTTGAGCGGCATTGAGCAGCATGCTTGCGACTTGTGCTCGGCCACAGAGCCAGGGAGCATGTCGCCGATGCTTCAGCACTTGTTTAGCCGCAGTTGGGCTCGCTTCAAGACGCTAGCTACTAGTTGCCGGGTGACCTCGACAGTTTCTAAAGCTCTGTCGGGCTTGGTGGGCATTTCCATGCGGAAGGCCAGGATATACCGTCGTGGACCGTCTGTCTCCTGGGCTTTTCGAAGATGAAGGAATAGACTATAGACAACTATAGATGTCTTTCACCACCTTCGCTGGGATCGGGTTGTGGCACTTCGACAATGCAAGTGTCTGCAAGGAGGGATTCAATTGAACTGCAGGGCAGAACGCGAGACAGTTCTTGAGGAAGCCCTTGGGACTCCGAACCACATCCATTTCGTCGAAAGATGCCCAAAGTCACCGTAGTGGAAATATCGAAATCCTAACGTCTGGATTATCATGGAATGTAGTTTGTAGTTGCGGGGTCTATACCCGAAGCTTTTCTCCATGAAATGAGAGTTTGGGCACAGCCACGTGGGCGCACAGTCTTCATCGCTGGCACCATGGGGCAAGTCGTGCTCCTCCTCCTCGTACATCGTCCTGGCAGTTTGCCATAATTCTATCGAGTCCGAATACTCCCAATGTAGAGCTTCTACGGTCCCTGCAAACACATAGGAACTGGCAGTTCGGCATGCGGGATGCAAGGGCAAGGCTTCCGGACAACCGGCTTTCACATGCCTCTGCAGCTCAGGAAACCTGATGACAATGCATGCAAGAAGTCGTCACAGCCCATGCCGCAGAACCTGAATGAAGCAAGACAACTCCCCCAACTTTACTGGGGAAAACACAACCTGTCTCGCACCCTCGCTCCTGAGCAAGCAGTGCAATGCCTGTTGACAGCTTTGGGCATTGCCGGCGTTCGTGGAACCACGGCTCGCCCGTCCCCTTTGCACACGGACCATCAGTGTGGAATATTTGCCGGTGCAGTCCGGTACCTGCAAAAAACCACACTCTGGACATCTGTTTGGGAGCCAGGACAAGTACTATTCTCCTCACGTATTTCTGAGTCTTTGAGTCTTGAATCCCTCAATATGTCCAACTGCAAAGCTAATGCTAGATAACTAGGCTCGGGCCGGTTGGAAGTCCTCGCGCTGTATATCGCGTTCGGAACCCTGAAGACTAGGTACGAGGTTTAGTGTTGCTGCCCCTGTCTCTGCCGAGGGCACGTTACGTTGTAGCCATTCACGCAGGAGGTCGTTGGAGGGCTCCCAGTTTTGAGAGACGTAAACCTGAAAAAAGATCTAAGGCATCGCTTGACGGTGCACACCGGGACAAGCAAGACCCACCCAAGGTGCCCTGACTAGATCTCTTCTGGTCCGTACAGTGGATTTTTGGCATAATCGAGTGCAAGTGCAATTCGCGAGTATAGGGAAAGAACCTTTGGCTGTGGTTGCAGTGTTTCGGGCTTTTAGGCTTCTTGGTTTAGGTCCGATCTTGAGAGTCTGAAAGTGTTGAGCTCACGGCTGTGTGGCCGAAGTTCATGCCCGGAGGGTGCCAAGTGGAAAAGGCCAGATGCGCAAATCTCCTAAGGTCCTATGACTTGGAGTCTAAGGCTCCGTAAAACCTAAGGCATTGCATACATCTCCCAACCAAAACCCTAGAGACTCCAAAAAGGCCAAATTAAGGAACATACTTAACGCAAACGATCCCTTGAGCACCACTGAAGGCATGTTGAAGTCTTTTTCAGAACGAACTTTCTTCAAAACCCTGCATGGATGAGCGAAGCAACCGCGATTGCCGGAGCCTCAGCACGCCGATGTGCGTTGAGGGCACGTGCCACCTTCATCTGGTGAGTGCCTTTGCATCGCTCATAGGGTTTAATGCTTGTCGTCCTCGTCGTTGCGGTAAATTAATCATACAGGGACCGTCGGGCAGTCACCGTTGCATGAGGGTGAGCTTCTTCGACAGGTGAGCCCCGACCCCATCCTCAGCGCAGCCCAAATCCTGAACCTTTTCCAAGATTTGACTTGCAGCCCGAACCTAACACGGAAGTGCCATAAGAGCTTTTACGCCTGATTGCAGCGCAACATCGTGTTATGACACTGACATATTGATTGTTCCCTGTGGACAGACGTTTCTGACACGAGCCGAGCCCTCTCAAGGCTGTGCACTGTGCGTGGTATCCGCATCCTCCAACACCGGCCAGCACCAACACAGAGCTTCTGACGCCCAGGTGCGGTATATAGACCAGGGGCGATATACCTGGGCAAGCTGCGGACCGGAAAATCGGATTGGGGATGTGGGGATGGCCGCAAGAAGGCAAGCCCACTGGCTCCAAAGTGAGGGCGGGGAGCTGTCAGCACGAGGCTAGTGGTGGACTCTGGCGCAAGGAACCTCGGCTTGGGTTTACCAGTCCCATAACTTGCGCCGCTTCCCAACGGACGGCCAGTCTAACTGGTAATCATGAATTACAAGAACAGGTCTTCGCCCCCGCGCCGGCATGAACATCTCTTTCCATCTAGCATGGAGCACCTCAGTTGACCTAACAAATTCGTCGGCTCCACATCTCAGATCTAACTTCCCCGCCCGTACATGACAGAAGCCAGCTGGCCACATCTTGGAGGATGGTACTCTCATGTGAGTCCGTGCATGCCGAGCGGCATCGACAGAAACTTGTCGATCTCTTGGTTCGTCGAAATCCTGCGCAGCTTCGGCCAGGCTCTCCCCTGAGGTGTTAACTACTTGCTACTTGTAGGGGTTTATTGTTTGTGCTACACCGCCTTTTGTTCATTTGTTCCATCAGCTCACAATCCACCAACAGAGAGTCGTCATGGTCCATGCTTCAGAGCACAACACTACCCAAAATGCGCTCCCGGCTTTTGATATATCACTCCCTCATGGCTTTCCGCTTCAGCTCCCTACGACCCTTGCGATCCGTTTCGAGCCTAGGATTTTGGGAGCGTCGTGTCTTTGCCTAGCCCCTTACATGGGTTCAATTTCTGTTGGTAATTAAGAACGGACTTTGACCGTAAGCACCCTGTACATGAAATTACAAGGCCCTGGCACCAAACAAGCTGATGGTCGTGAGGCACCGTACAGTCCAACAGTCCAACAGTCCCAACATCCAACACTGCCACCCCCGAATTACCAAATCCCTAAACATCCTACACGTCCTAAAGCTTCCGGGTCAGACATCCTTGCCCCAAAACCCTGAAACACCTTGCAAAACACGACAAAGCCACCGCCAACCTTCAATTAGCAAGAGCCGTGTTACCCGGTCTGTTGAAACCCTGCCCTCTGCCCCCGGCTCGGCTCCGCTCAGAGTCGTTGGACTCGCTGCTGCCCAAGATGTACAGCGAGTCGGAGTCGGTAGCAACTGGGAGCTTTTATATGACTCTTAATGGCTTTCATATTTAAACCGCGCGCTTGAGGGTCTTTATGCATGCTTACATGATTGTGCACAAGTTTCCCGGGGTTGTTATGAAGGTTTCGCATGGCTTTGCAACAGTTTCTGAACACAGCAGCACACAATTTTGAGCATAGTGATCAAACCGAATTCGACGAAAAAGTCCGCGCTTTATAGTCTCATAGGGCTTCATAAGGTGCCCAGGTTGCCCGAATGCATGTGGAAGCGTGAATCGTGCAAAGACGTCATGGTCGCAGCGTGCCGCCACGAGACCTCACAACACCTGTCCCTTCTCCCAAAAGGGATCCGAAGTGTGGCAATGACAAATTTCTTGATGCATTCTCGTACACCAAACCATGGGGCTGAAAGAGGCACGAGGCAACAATGCCATCTCTGCGCACGTGTGCGAGGGTCTTCATCTGTAATGACAGGACAAGGCGGCCCGAAAGTGGCCAGCACAGCGCCAAGCAGGATGCAAGCCGCAGCCCATGGCTGGACATTCGATGAGCTTTCACAATGTTTGCGGGGCCAAACCGTTGAGGCTACCGGACATCTTTCAGAGGCCCTCGTCCCGCCCTAGGGCCTAGGCCTGCCGCCTGCCCTGAAGTTGAAGACCTAAATCCGCATCCAATACTTGAAGCCTCGAGGTCTTAAACCGCATAAATGCAATACGAAGGGTGGGGCCGAGTGCTGCATTCAGGCTTTGAGGTGGACGGCTTTCCGAGCACCGTTTACAACCCACCGGCCGGATCACCAAAAAACGCAGCGGCCCTGCATGAAGGGAACATCCTGAATTGGATGATGGATACAGCTTACGTCGTTACGTACGGCCTACAGCTACTCCATGCTCAAAGTCTCTGACATCCGGTGTTGTGCATGCTCTGCCTCCGGCTGGGCAGTGATTCCAAGCTGTTTCCTGGGCATGGACGAAGGAGCCAAAAGTGAAGATAACCCACAAGACAATACCGTTTTATTGC
This sequence comes from Symbiodinium sp. clade A Y106, assembly GCA_003297005.1. NCBI lineage: Eukaryota > Dinophyceae > Suessiales > Symbiodiniaceae > Symbiodinium > Symbiodinium sp. clade A. The sequence goes on along the minus strand of BGNK01000821.1, from coordinate 126,715 downwards.
CGGGATGAAGAATGCAAGACTCGAAGACTCGACAACAAGGTACCGGCAAGACGACACCAGTTTCGGATCCGATGGGCATCGGGATGCTTTATGGACTCAGGCCCTTCCCTGCCTAAGAATCTGAACCTGGCTTGTTCATCCGTTTCTTCCGTCAGAACCTGAAACCCTAAACCCCGCTGCGCGACGACCGGAACTCTAAGCCTCGAGCGCTACGAGATTGCCCAGGCAACGGCCTTACAGCCAGAGTTGGAACTAAGATCTTTGAGTAACTCCACTTTCCCTACATTAAGGTCCGCGGCCAAGGAAAAAGGTCGAAACCCAAAACAAGATGTCAGCTATGACCATGATCTTTCCGGACACCTGTGGGGCCTCGTGCAGGCTTTAATTTCAATCTCGCCAAAGTGTAGGCATCAACAGCCCCGACCCTGACCCTAATCCTTACATCCAAGGATGCTGTCTCCTGATTAAAAGTCTACCAGTATCCCCTAGAGCCCATCTCACCGAACCTGCTTGCAAAGTCGATAGAGCATTCAAGAAACCCTATGTAGTCCTAGACTGTACACCGAAACCCCAAACCCATTTCCGACCCCATCCAGATGGACTGTCTGCACAGCATAGAAGCCTGAATAATCAGCCTTGCCATAACATACTCCCCAAATGCGTCGGACAGGGAGGGGAGGCAACACACTATTCCACTTACAGGCTCCTGTGTCTGGTCCATTGAGGCCGCAGCTGCAGTGGACTCCCGGGAACTTGTGCCCGGAGAGGTAGACCTTGTGGGGGCAGCTTGTTTTCTCATGTCCTTTAGGGTCAGTTCGGGTTTGGTCTGGTTTGGGATAATGTAGAGTCTATTGGATTCAATCGAAGGCGATCTTGTGTTGAGGGTTTAACTAAGGCTGAATAATCTTAGCTTGGAAAAGCTGAAGGTTTGGCTCGGGCATGGGCGGAACGAAAGCTACAAGATTCAAGACGCTTGTAGGTACTCAGGCAAGAAGCTAGCGAAGCTTCCTTATGCTGTCGCCTCCCAGGAAAGAAGAAACCAACTTGGCTTGGCATCCCGACGGCTCGAATCTATCCTCATTCAGACATGCACACCCCCCCTCCGCCCGCCCTGACGCCTCGTCGAGCCCAAGAGGGCCGTTGGCAATAGTCGCGCTGAACTGCGCAATGCGCACCTCAGCAGCTGCAGAAGTGAAAGCTTACTTTAGTGTCAGCATCATGGACTGTCAACCCTCGGCCACAGTTTCCAAAAGTTGCATCTATTCTTGTACCTGTATATTTTACCCAGAACCCGAAACGATCTGTGTCAAAACAAACCTTTAGAGAGTCTTAACCCAACAGCAGCCCTACACCCTAAAGATCCTTAAACCATAAATGCTATGACCCTCAACCGAAAAGTCTATTTTCGCAAGTTGGGCCCCAGCAATCCCTTCTAAGTTCACAGCGCGTTCGTTGGCATCGGAGAGAGTGTGGTCCTCGGAGAGCCTTGAAACCGACCGGGGCCCTGCTGCTTCCAATGCGTAGTAGAGTTTACTTGTATGGGCGTATGGGTGTTTCAGACACTTCGGGGTGTATATGATTTTTGGGAACTCTTCATAACCACAAACGCTGTATTGGCCTATCATCTTTTTCGAAACCCACATGTTCCGGTCAAATCAGGCTTCTTATGAAATTGGGTTTCCTTTCCGCGGAGAGGAAGTAGAAATAGAAACCCCGCTGCATGTGAGCTCGGCATCGGTGAAAGAGAGATAGCTATACCATCCTGGCACGGAAACGCAAGCCAAAGCTGAATTAAAAGGGAAAAGTCTGTTGAAAATAGTCCCGGGATCAGCGATGTCGCTCTCGCTCTCTCGCGCGCTGTCTGTCTGTCTGTCTGTCTGTCTCTGTGTCTGTCTGTCTCTGTGTCTGTCTGTCTCTGTGTCTGTCTGTCTGTCTCTCTGTCTGTCTGTCTGTCTGTCTCTCTTCTTCCACGCAGCCAGAGGAGTCCGCGTTCACAGGCCCCCCGCGCGTTTCCGCGCACTGGAAAAGAGGCCGGAAAGGTTAAGGTGTGACACCACAGTTTCACTCACCGGTTGTCCCCCCGAAACCCCTAGTGCTAGTACCCCCAACCTGCCTGTAGACTAGGCTCCAAACTGTCAAACAGGCCGGTGAAGGACCTCTACTGTCAGGCCTGAGGGCTGGACAGCCAGCCCCCCGTCGCCGGGGGCGTTCCCCGTCAGCAAAACACAGTAGGCTGATTCCCCCCCTTAGTTGACCCCCAACCCTCTGCTCCCCTGCGACTGTGGCACTACAGTTGGCTCAGGTTTATGAGCCGCACTAGTACAAGCGAGCGGACAGCACAAAACACTGCAAACAGGACTGAGGGCGCGACCGAAAGTTAAGCTACTGCCCTAGTTTGGTGTGGAATGTCCCCCGCTGTCTGCTACTGTTCTGGCGCGCAGCAGAGAGAGGGGGGGAGTCGTCACAGCTTAGCACAAACGGGCCCGTTGCACAACCTAGACCTTGAAGCAGCTGGTCGCCCCCATCTTATTCCCCCTTTCTCAGTCGCTGTCGTCACTACGGTAGTCAGGCGGCACTCGTCGCCTGCTTCCTTCCGGGCTCAGTAGACGCCGTCGCCCTACTCTACGGTAGTGTTCTTCCTCCGCCCTCAGCAGCTCTGCTTCTTGCTCCTCTTGGTCGTGTGCTTCCAGAAGCGTCTGTGCCGAGGGGTAGTCCAGTGGTTCTTGCGGTCCGTCCCCTCCCCCGGTGTCTTGGCTCTCGGGGTCTCTTTCTGCAGAGCTGGACACGTTCAGCTCTGCCATGTCCCCCCGCAGGGACCAGAAGGCCGGGAGCGTCACCACGTCAGGGCCGCTGTCGTCCACTATGGTTCCCCCAGGCGGCACGGCCGTGTAGTCGTCGAGGGCCGTGGAGGGGACACCCCCCTCCAAAGCAGCTGGTCCAACTTCTTCTGGCAACAGGTTTGGTTGGGTTTCTGACCCTCCTTGGCTGTCCACTGAGACCGTGGTCCCCAAGCTAGTTTGAACCCACTCCAGCAGTGCTCCAAGCAGTCCTCTGGCCTCCTTGGCGTGGTCGTCGACGAGGAAGGGCAACAGGTCCCCCAGTTGGTGGCACAGTTGCCGCACTTTTTCGGGCGCTGGTAGCTCCCCCATGCAGTGGTTCTTCTGCCCCCTGCTGCAAAGCCACCACGTCGGCGGCGTGCACGACTTCGGGCAGCAGGTTCTGTTCCTCCAGAAGGGTTTCTCCCTCCTGCAGGAGGGATATCACCGTCAGCAGCCAGCTTTCTGTAAGCCACGTTCTGTCCCCCTGTACAGCTCTTGACGTTGCTGCGGAGAGGGCTTTGGCTGCTGTGGCTCCCCCCCCTTGAGCTTCTTCGATCTGCAAGCCTCCTTGGTCTCCAAGGTGTCGCTGCAGCTCGTCGAGGCCCACGTCCACGTAGGCTTTGGCCACAGACATGTTCGTGGCCAGGTCTTCGTCTGTCAGGTCACTAGGCAGCCAACCCCCCCAACAGTCTGAGTTGGCGGATGACCTCCCCGAACGCGTTGGTGTAGCGGGAGCGCTTGGGCGCTCTTGGTCCTTCTGCCACGTCTCCCGGCGCGGGCGGGTCAAAGAGGAGCAGCGTTGTCTCCACCTGTTGTTGTAGCTCTGCTGCCGTCGTCTGCGCCAGGGCCGCGATCAGGCGGCGCAGTGTCCTTCGGACCATGGCCATGGCTTCGCATCCTGGCGGGACTACGTCTGAGTTGGGCCTATTGCCCCCCGGAGGGTGGAGCCGCCCCTGCATGAAGCTTGAGGGGTCCCCCTCATCGCGGTGTTCTTCTTCTCGCCCGTCGTCGTCCTCCTCGTCTGAAGTCCTGGGGGTCTCCCCGCCGTCCCACCACCCAGCCGCGCATCCAGTCGTAGTAGTACTGCTTGGCCGCGGGGCCCAGGTCCGGCTTGTGGAGCCACATGTTGGTGCCTCTTTGGAGCTGTAGCAAGAAGCTCTCGCCCCCCGTGTATCACCGCCGCTCTCGGGTCCCGCCGGGGCTGCACCATGGTGACAAACATTAGCCACCTGTCCGGGATTGACCCGAGCCTGCCCAAGGGCAACAGGAGGAGTGTTCGCCATGGTGTTTAGCGCTGCTGCCTTATTCGTGCAAAAGGTCGGCTCTGCTGGGTTGCTAAAGTACTGAGGCGCATGGGTGGAGCTGTGGTGGAGAATGGCGGCTGCCCACGCTCCGTGTGGCAGCGCACGGTAGTGCAAGTAGCAGTCGGCTCCGATAAGCAGTTGAGGGGGCATTGTGCGCGGCCTGCTGCCCCTCCAAGGCTGAGGAGCCAGGTGCCACGGCCTGCCCTTGCTGCGGAGGGGCACTCCCCTGTCCTTGCGCTGGTGTCGCCTGTTGGGGCCGGGGCCGTGCTTGCGGGTCGTTCCCCATGTTGGGGGGTTGGCCTGGTGTCTGCCGCGGCTGCTCTCCGCCGGGCGTGGACCATGGCGGCTGCTGTTGTTGCGTCGGTGGCTCCTGCGTGGTTGCCGGGTTGCCGCGGTGCGGGGCTGTCGTGTCTGGGTGGCCGCTGGCTTCAGTGGGGTGGCTTGCATTGGCCGGAGCTCGGGAGCTCCGCTGCTGCTGCCGTTTTTGCTGGGGCTTCGAGACCAGTGGTCTTCTTGTGTGCTGGTGGAGGCTGCCGAGGTGGACGGGCTGTTGGGGTGGCTGTGGCGGGGCTGCGGCGCCTGCTCAGAACTGTAGTGTGGGCTCTGTCGGTGTCTGCGGCTGCCAGGTTGCCGCTGTCCCACGGGTCGTCGTCCTGGTGCGCCGATGCAGGCGTCTCCGTCGTCTCCCCCGTGTTGGCCCCCCCGGCGGCTTCTGTGCTGGGTCTTCCCAGTCTTGTGGCTGTCGGTCCTGGGCCCTGCGGGGGGCGTTTGGACCCTTGCACTGTCCCGGCCAAGGCGGCCAGTGAAACGAGCGCCCCAATCGTCACGAGTGGGCACACTGTCATGTCGTCGTCGCTCAGTGGCTGCAGTGTCTTACGCACTGTGTTCTCTGAGCAGGGACTGCTGCAGCCGAGACCCCTTTCTGCAAGGCACTCACGTGACATGCCATGTTGGCTGCACTGACTGGCCGAACTGCATGTCTGTCTATCTGTCTTCTTTTTTTTTGCCTCCCGCTGCGCAGGCGTGTGGGAGGCGGTGTTGTGGTGGTCTGTGCGGGGGCTGGTCGGGGCGGCCGCGCATGGCAGGGTCATCCGGCTGTCAGCCTGGGCTTATGCGCTGGGCGGCTCGCCTACCCCCCGCTTGGTTGGGTGTGATGTTGTCAAGGCTTGTCTGCTTCCCCGTGGCCCAGGGCACATCATGGGGTGTCCACGAAAACCTCTGTTCGGTTGTTCCATGTGGCTCTATCAGCTTTGTGCATCCATTGCAGGCCGCCGACTGCAACCAGCTGTCTGGGTCTGTGTTGGCGTTGAACCGCTGGCCGTGCCTGGCCCCCCCCCTGCTCCACCGAGGCTCCCCCGACTGGCGCAGCAACACCCTGGCGCGACGCAGAGTGCGCTGGTTCCATCCTGACCATGGTGGTATGCATACGCAGCCTCCCTTTGGGGGTGCGTGCACACAGGAGTTTGGGGTGCTTCCCGAAGGCATTCCTGGCTTGCTCGTTCATTGCGGCGGTGATGGCCGCAACGGGCTCCTGGAAGGTCAATGGGGACCCCAAGGCCGTAATGACCGTGCCGAACAACTGACACGGCACCTCCCCCCCACCCCAATGTGGAACTCCCCCCCTCCCATGGGCTCACTGTATATGATGGCCGTCTTGGTGGGGTGGATGTACAGGCCGTCCTTTGATGGTCCGCTGGAGGTGCTCCCTGTCGTGGCACCAGAGGTAGGTGTCGTCCATATACGCGGTGGTGCCGGGGAGGTGTCTTGCTGATCGAGTGAGGACCTCCTCCAGTGGTTGCGATGATGGCTGCAAAGAGCACGGGGCTGTCGGGTGAGCCTTGCCGGACCCCGTTGGACCCCCGGTTCTGACCATGCCGACTCACGTGGCCACCAACCCCCCCATCGGTTCCTGCCACACGGAATCATTCCTAATGTCCAACCAGAAGTTCAGTGCCCTGCCGTCCTTTACGCGCCCACTCTCCGTCTGCTTCTCGTGGTTGGCCGTGACTATGGCCAGCACCTTGTTGGTCCCCTCCATTTGGCGGGTAACCCCCGCCTCGATGCTGTCCACGCGTTTGCCGAAGAGCGCGACCTCCTCCCTGACCGTCGCCACGGCCTGCCCCAGCTCGTCGCGATTCTTGGACAGCTCCGCTCGCATAGCCTCCCTGATCATGTCCAGCGTGAGGACCCCCTCTGGCTCCGCCTTCTGCTTCTTGCAGGGCGAGGCTTCCTTCTCTTCCAGCTTGTTCACCCCCCCCTCATGCTGAGGGCCCGTCTCCATTGGTGAACTTGCCATTCTTGGTGCCGTCGAGGTAGTATCACGATCACTCCCCCGAGGTTCTTTATCGCCCGATGTCGGTGCGGAGAATCCCCCCCTGCAGGTTCACAGCGCGTAGCCTCGCCTTCTCGTTCCGGTAGCGGGTGTCAGGGTCCCCCGCGCGCCGAGCTGCTGCGGTTGTAGGTGTGGAGCGTTCCTGCCGTACTCCCCCTGCAGGGCCTTCGGCAGGTAGACGCAAAGGACAGCGTGGCCACCCTTCAGAACGATGGCTCCCTAAGAGGTCGCGGCCCCCCCTCAGGCTGGCTCTCCGCACTCACCAGGTTGAGGCCCTCCCTTCTTTCTCACTAAGGGGCCCGGGCCTTGAACCGCTCACGGCTTGAGCCAAAATGGCTACTGTCTCTCTCTCTCTCTGTCTCTCGCTCGCAGGAAACCCAGTTTCAGATGTAGCACATCAGTGCTGGAAGTCCCGGCTCCTTGTGCAAGCCCTGAAGTCTCGTAAATACTGTCGTGGCGAACGTACAGCCTCTCCGGCTCGTTCCGGTGAAAATTCGCTTCCCGCTTCCATTGCGGCTGAGGTGCCTGACGCCGCTGACGGTGGTCTTGTTCAGCCTGACTTTTTTCGCAAGCTAAGCTGCTAAGCTCTGTCTCTCAGCCTTCCGAAGTCCGGCAATGCGGCAAGGCAACCGCGACCTGGGGCTCGCGCCCCCGGCCCCGGCGCCTCTTGCTGGAGTTGCCTTCGCTGGAGTGGCCTTGACTGGCGACGAGAGAGCGGACTCCAGCTTCGGAAGTTTCGGGCCTCAAGGGCTTGGGCTTTACTGGCTTTACTTTGCTGTTTCAAAGGAGGCTTGAAGTCAGTTCGGAAAGTCGATTTTAATGTCAGGTTGTCTGAGGGTTTAGGACTTGGAGGTTGGGATAGTGAAGGACTCTTTCACTGCATTCTGAGGCCGATCATCTTCACAAAAAGCTGTCAACGTGAGCTGAGATTGCATCTGGAACACTCTGTGAAGCCTCAACCCTAAACCCTGAACCTCTACACCCGATTGAAGCCTCTACGCTTCGAAGCTACGATTAAAGGTCTTTTGATTTGACTGCAGAGAGAGGCTCGAGCTTCAGACATGGTGTACTGCCGGGTTTGAAAGAGCAGTTTCGGGTACTTGAGGGCATCGCTTCTGCGAAGGTTTAGGATTTCTGGTGATCTTTTCCTTCGGTAATTCACTTGATGCATCCTTTCCTTAAAGCCACCGCAGGCTCGACTTCTATGGTGTACAAAACCCTGAACGCTGAAGCCTCTAAACGTGGAGCCTGGAGCCCCGCCCCTTCTTGGAAGCTCTTGCAACCCTGAGAGAACACTGAAGACCCCCTCGCCAAAAGAAGGGAATCCTTCCAGAACTCTTCTAAATCAAAGACTTCAAGAACCGGAGGTGCTAAGTAAGGGACCCTCCGATCCGATAGAGGTCCGGCGACCACCCTGCTCAGGACTCCAAGAGGCTGGTACACAAGTTTCTCAGACCGCCATGTTTTGGATTTATGGGCTAAACGAGCCATCGAGTCCGAGGCAGTTTAGCGGGATACAAAGAACGGAAGGGTTTCGGGCTTGAGGAGGATGTGAAATCTCCGGTTGAGGGACCTAGATCTTCCAATTCGACCGTATCTTTACATTGTGGCCCGAAAGATGGGCGAAGCGAATAATGCAGAAGCTGAATAGCTAGACCAGCGCTTGAATCGTCTTTCGAAGATTGCAGAACCTCTGGGATACGGCGTTACGTGCTACTTAATCGTCAAACCCCAATAATACTATAACTTCATAAGGAAGGAGGAAGAATCAAAAGGCCTGTCACCTTTTGGCGACGGGCAGGAGTCCGCTTGTTGTTATGTCTGCGTTAGTAGACATCACGTCGTCAGATTCGGACATTTTCGAGCAGATTCCTCGCCTCCGTCAAAGCACCACCTTCCTCAACGTATTCACCGACCACACAGCGGCAGTCGCCTGGCAGCCGTTATGGGGACACCTCTGAAAAATCTACAGAAGTACTCAGCGAAACTCCATGAACATCTGGAGCTTTTGCGTTCTTCACACTAGCGGCAGTTTGCTGGTATTGGGTTTCTCATATCATGTTTCGCCAGAGATCGGACTGAACCCCCAACACGCAGGATCGTCAGTATAGGGACCCGTGAGTACAGTAGGGGAACCCTCTCTCGTGCGAAATCTTGGTGCAGCCAGCACGCCGACCCAGCTGGTGAACAACCACCTGGCACAGGGTGTTTGCTCCCCAAGCCTTCCTGCAGCCACCCACAGCTCGCAAGCCCCCATCCAATCCCTTCAGGAGAAAAGCTCGAGCGTCAAAATCTCACCTCCTCTTCATGTCGTAAACCACCACGCAGGCTGTCCTTGGCTGGAATTCTCATACTGTGCGTGGGTGCCACGAACCCGGCGAGGCTCCATCTTGAGGCTGAATCTTGGGTAAGGGAACCGCCACCTGCCGCCTGGAGCGCGAAAGGGTGCCATGTCCTCGTGCATGACCTTCATGGCCTTAAATCACCCGATACCTCATGATCTGGCAATGGCGAAGGCCTCATTTTGGAGAATCGCAAATGGGGCCCCTCACATGGGGGCTTAAGGGCGCTTGCTTCCCAAGAGCTGCTGCTGAACCCATGAGCATGAACGCTACTCTAACTCCAGGTCTGCAGCTGCTGCTCGCAGCTTTTGTCAGGTTTCCTGAAATTACAATGCGCACTTGCGCGTGGCACGGCGAGCAAGAATGCACAAATGCAGAAAGCATACAAACGACGGCAATTGTAGGCAATTGTGGCATTTTGCGCGCCGCGGATCACCACGTTTGTGCACAATTGTGCGCGTCTGCAACTCCAGCGCAAAGTTCGCTGCAGCGATGTGCGTGCGCTCCGCATCATCTTCGCAACAGTTTTCGGAAAGGGTTCCAAGCGCAAGTGAAGACACCATCCGTCCAAATTAAACTAAGATTCCGCAGTCGACAAGCACTGTGAAAAGGCACAATGGCTCACAATTGACATCAAATGAACCTTTTAATGCTCATCATACCTTATGCCCCCATGACAGCGCCCCCATTTAGCGACTCTCTGATCGATCATTCTAGCCCCGGAGCAGCTACAAACCCTTTCCTGTCTCTTGCTAAAACTCGGATCGGCCTTGTTGTGCCGAGTCACGCGCCGCTGGCTCTGGCATCTACCGCCTTCAACTTCAAGGAGTGTGCCGTTGTTGCCACAGCGCGAACTCTTGCAAGCAGTGCCGTGCAACTGTGCCACTCCTCTGCGCTCCCGAGTTGAAAGATCGACCCCGCCTCTTCACCAGAGAAAAGCGCATGATTCGCGTCCTTCTTTGATGCCCCGGGCTCAAGGCTTGAAGCATGAGATTTGCGAGGCACAGACTGCAATCTACAAGACATGTTCCAGCCGGGACTGCCAAGCTCGGGTCCGTAGCTTGATCCGTTACAAAAGTGGCCGGATGAATTAGTAACGGTCTCCTTCAACGCTAGTCTTGCGAGGAAGATCCCCCCACAAGGCCCAGGGTTCGGAGCATGATCGGCTACGGCTTCTCGGTGGCTTTCGCAACTGTATTGAAAGGCAAAGCCCTCGCGGTCCTCTAAGGCCTTCAGAAGCATGCTGTGGATCCGGATCCTGCGTATGCTTGGTGCCCTCTTCGGGATGCACACAACATGTACGCTATACTCCTTGATGGGGCCTCTACAGAAGAGCACTGAAGGGTGTGGTGCACATTATCGAATTGCGGGGTGGGGGCAATTATAAACGGCTTGGACTGCAGGTGCTCTTCACTGCGTGTACCTGCAGCCTGGGGATGCAAGGCCTGTGCTCGTCGACATTCGACGACCGTGTAGCTGGCAGGGAAGCAACCAGTCGGCGTAGGAGGAAGTCCCGGACCTGTCAGGCTTTAGGGCTTTGGAAGGTTTAGGGCCTAGGACCGTTTGAACGCTTTGAAAGGGCTGTTTCGGAGGACGCTCCCAGACTCTGAGCACCCCAGCTGCTGCTGCCGCACGGTGGCCCTCGGCCCCATGGCCATCGGCGACAGCACCTGGTCAGAGCGTTCCCAAGCTACGGAAACGGCCTTGCGAAGGTAATATGCGGACCTCAGCAATTGCTATTACCGTTCAGGCTGTCATCTTACAAGGCCTGCACACCTCATGATGGAAGCTGATCATCTGGTTTGGACATTGACATTGCCAGTCTAGGCTTCGACCTGCGCAAATGCATTCAGTACAAGGTCTGCGCCAGTTGCACAATGTCCTCAGTCTATCTATAGCTGCCTCTCACTCTGCCGCAGCCTGCCTGATCGCACTCTTGAATCAAGACGAAGAACCAGAAAAAACGACACATCGGAAGAGGCCCAGAGCCAGCCTCTCTTTCTTCATTACGCCGTCGTCCGACCCGCTTTCCCTGGGCCAAGGCTCCCGGCAAACGCGATAGCCATCCTTCAGCTCGACGAAGAAGGCTTCGTCCTTCCGGCCCCAAAGGTAAAACTGTTAACTCCCAAACCCGTGATCCTGCCCTAACAGGGGCCCTCAGCAGCCCCATGGAACCATGTAAGACCTCATGACGCCCCATGCTTCACTGTGGGTTGTTGGTTGAAGCGGTCTTTAGGGTGAAGCTTGGGCAAGCGTCTCGACATTATTATCCCAGCAAAAGAAGCGCTATGCCCTAAAAACCCCAGGCCCTCAAAGTCTCATAACCCCAGCTAACCCTACAGACCAAGCAAAACCGTTACGGAACCTGAGTATAGAACCCTGATAAAAGCTTCAGACAAAGTCCAGCAAGGACCCGAACAGAGCTCTTATGGAACCCTGACAGAACCCCGACGGCCCAAGTCTCGCTTCGGCTCCGCTTCAAGGAGAGCAAGACTTCCGAGCCTGATTCGGACGCTGCCAGCTCGGCAGGCGAGCGCGCTCTGATCCTCTGCGCAATTCTTTGTTTCGGGTTTGTTTACGTAGGGTTCTATGCGGGTTCTACACAGGGTTCTTCCGGGCTCTACTCAGATTTGGGGGTTTAGGGTTTTCGGGTTTACGAAATTCAGCTTCAGGGATACGGGTTCGAGGGGCTAAGGGTTCAAGGATTTCGGTCTTCAGAGATCCGAGCATTGGTTTCGCTTCCCGAGAACTTCAACTCAGATACGGTGGTCCGTTCGAGCATGCATGAGCGTATGCGCGTGTGCTGACATACATATACATACATGCACGCACGCACATGTGCCTACATGTATGCGTGCATACAGATAAACATATGCCACACGAGACAAAGGGTGCACTACAATACAATACAGCACCAGACCAGACATGTCAGTACAGTGCGATAGAAGAAGGGCGGGCCACGAATACTGCATGTATGTGTGCATGCAGCATGCATGCTATTGTTTAGTTTTCGCAGGCTATAGTACACAGCATTCAATAACATAAGATGACCAGCTTAATCACACAAGAATGCGAAAACGAATCGATAAGAGTGCACTCGGTGAAAACCCTCAGTTCTCTGCCGCTTCCTGTGGGCCCGTTAGATCCTGCATACGCTGCAGTCGAGGATCGGATACTTGCAAAGTGCTCATCCCCGATAGACTCGAGGCTTGGCAAGCCTGAACATCTGCATCTGCTGGCGATCCGAGAGCAGCTGCGCGACAGGACAAAACATACACCACCTGCCCAGCTTTCAACAACTGCTTGGGGCCCACCTACCACGTGGACCGACTTCACGTCGAAGGCTGTGTCCTGCTCGGGGTTTGCGGGTTTGATGGACATGAACTCCAACGATCGAGCAGCACATGGAGTTCATTCGAGCGGCTCCTCAACCGAACACCTCCTGCGTCCCTCCTTCATCTAGAAACAAACTCTGCATTTTGCCCATGCGAAAGCTCTAAACCCCGCAAAGTCACGAATCAAATTGACCCCTTGGAAATCCCTGTGCATAATCAGTCTGTAATCCCAAACCTCACGCGAATCAAAAATACCAATACTATGCGCAGCACTGCCGGTCCCCGCAGGTCCTGGGGTTCGAGGCTTGTCGACATTGCGACCACCTGAGTCGTCGATATACCGGTTGGGGTCAGTTAATGAATCAGAGAAGTCCTTCTCAACAGACCCTCTTGGATCAGGAAGACCTTAGTATAGCAGTAATGCATCAACATCTTGTTTTCATTAACTAGCTTAATTACTTCAGGTCGCCAGTGCTCGGCCCCTTCCCTCCGACATGGGCCTTAATATAACATAGACGAGAGCATGCCGCCATGACAGGGACTGAACGGACACATTATTCCTTGTTGTTCACACCTGTATCTTATCCTGTGGCAGCTCTGTCACCTCAAGGGTCCATGAAGGATCTGACGGCTAGTAGCAGCGGGCACTGATAGTATGCTGGCGTCGTGCACGCTACACCCAAGACCTCCTGACTGTGTCGTATTGTTCAAGCCGCTGACGACCGCAAGCTGAGATTGGAACTTTGCTGGAATACCCGAACACATGGGCGAAGTGCAACAACTTCAGCAAGGCCCTTGATGGTATGATGGTATAGAGTCCTGAATGTACACCCTTGTACAGGGAACGGGCTTGTGAATCAAGGAGAGCCGAGCCCGTCACGACCCGGTCGTGAAGAGAGGCCTCTGGGCGCAGCAGCTCCAGTGGATCGCCTGTTCTGAACCGAAAATGAATTGAACCTCCCGAGACCCCATCCCTCAACCCCATACCGTACAGCCTCGCTAAGCCTTCAAACCCTAAAGTCTAAACCCTTATAAGACTCCAAACTCGAAACTCCAAAATCTTGATCGCAACCTTGACCGTCTGATTTATCGCTTCCTTCAGAAAATTTGGGTACCCTTCCACAAAACAGGTCCCTAGCTCATTAACTGACACCCCTAGACGAACAACGCCCAATATCAAGAAGCAAAGCTTGAGATTCCTGAGGAGGTGATTCCTAGACGTAGGGTTTCGCATTGCTGAGACTGAAGAGACCCTGGAAGGAACGAGACGAAAGAGTTGATGCAACGAATATACCGAAGATCAATGAACCTGACCAGAAACCCGAAACCGCAAACGCTTAAACCAAGAAGGAAACTCGCCTGGCACCCTTATTCAGCCCTTCTTGCTTATAAAGCCCTGAACTCCTATACCCTTCAAGAGCTCGCTTTGGAAGCTTTCAGGCCGCCTTTCCGCTGACGAGGGTTCTTTCGGACTCGCTCCAGCACAGCGTGACGCTTCATCTCCACCTCTCGAAGGGTTTAGAGCCAGCAGGGCTTAAGGATCTGGGGTTTGGGATTGAGGGGAGATCCAGGAACCTGACACTCAAGCCCTGCCCTGTCAACCCCAAACCCACCGTTTCTTTAGTTAGGGTTTTGGCACGACTATACCGGCATATCTGAATTCTGGCAAACCCTATTTATAAACCCATGGAGCCGAAAGAAAATTGCGCAGTTCCTCGACACCTGTCGGACAATTGATTCGGCTTTCGGACACACACACACACCAGGATGTTCACATAAACCCACACTTGAGGGCCTCTTGTAGAAGTCTACATAGCCCGCTTAACTCCGGAGGAAGCAGCATACATCATTGAAAAACCCTTTACTTTAGTCCTCTGAAGCCGAGGCCTCTTCCTGACGGCTGTCTTCAAGGCTGCGGAGGCCGGCGCGCCTTTCAGAAGCGGAGGAAACTTGTAATCGCTTGAGGACTCAGTGCTGCTTTCGGCTTTGAGCTCCGGCAGCTCTAGGCTTCAAGACGTGAGGCTAGCTGCTAGCTGCCAAGCTCAGAAGAATTCCGAGGTGCTCCTGCATTCATGGGAACGGGTGCAACAGCAAAAAGAATGGCCTGAACGTATGCTGAAGGGAACTCGAAGCCCTGCCCTTGGAAAGGGGGCTGAACCCTGACCTTAGGAAGACCCAACTGATTTGAATGCTGCAGACCGGGTTTCTGTTCATTCCGCGCGAAAAGACACTTGTGAGCAGAACCGGAGGTGGACGAGAACGCAATGGAATCCAACACGGGCCTCACTGAGAAAGGTTGATTGAAGGCAAGAGTCGTAGGCATCTGCAGAAGAAAGAAGGGTGCCCCTACGCACCATGCAAAATCGACCCTGCCTCCGCATCTCTTCTCGAAAAGTCTGTGCTTGGCTGTCGCTGTCCTCTGCTCTGGAAGGCTTCATAATTAGGAGCCCTCCTAGGGCTGTGGGGTATAACAGACAAGACGGGGATGCGGAGATTTTTGTTTTTGTACCCCGTGCAACTTTGCGACCAGCAGCTGGAGAGGGAGACTCATTTAGGAGGGAAGGCGACTTCAAAACAAGTGCGCATGTGCAGCCTTCAGCAAGGGATTGCACACTGAAGTCTGTCGTGGAAACAAATGAAATACATGAAACAAACAGCTTCACGGTTTAGGGTTTAGGGTTTAGGGTTCTGACGTCCATGTGCCACTTGCTCGCAGCTGCCGCTGCTTCAGCGATTTTCGGGCATTCCCACTCCAATGTCAATACAAGGCCTGCGCAACTAGACTAGGGTTCGAGCCGGCCTGTTGCTGTAAACACGTTCTATGCTGTAAACAGGTTTCTGGACTTCAGGAACCATGTGATTCCGGACGTGTGCCCACACACTCAGCAATAGCAGCCTTAGGATAGAGCGGGCACAAACTCCTATAGTATGACGGCCACTGAGGCACCGTGGCCCAAGCGCCGGGTAGCCCTTTCGATAGGCATCTTTCAAGCTCAAGCGTCCATATCTTGCCCCACCTAAGTGACCCCGAACCCTAAACCATACCACGCATGTATCTGAGATTTGTTTAAGGATAAATGTTTCTCTATACACTCCCTACCCACGAAGCCAAGTCACAAAACAAACCCTGGACTGCCGATTCCAAAACCGGAAGGCCTTAGCACTAAGGAAGACTCGCCTCGTCGTCGTCCCCACCGCCAGCATCGCGGCCGAGACCTGGAACAGGGCTCTGTGATCATTCGGCTTACGATGATGTGGCATAGTTAAATTTGAACCCTCAACCCCTATTAAGTTAAGCCTTATAAGCTGTCAAGCAACAGCGGCCTTAGGTTTATGGCATCTGCTCCCCGAAAGGGAGGCATCCGCTAAAGGTGAGTTCCTAAGGCAGAACGGTTCAGCCGGGTTCATGGGGGTTTAGCGTTTCCAGGTCTCATACGGTTCACAGGCTGGGGTTAGGGCTTGTACAGTCAGGTGTATTATGCGGTTATGCGGTTTATTCTTTTCGAGATACCCGTGATTTGAAGGCTTGTGCAGCTTTGTAGACCCGAACATCTACAGCAGCGCGTCGATCTCCTGAAGACTTCGCGGCACACCTTGAACTCCCGAAGGCCTGCCATCTGGAGTCCACGACGCTAGTCTCCGAAACTACGGATTGATCGAGGCCCGATCCCTCAAACCTACAAGTTGAGAAAATGACGCAGCCTTTGAGGATGACGGCCAGGTCGGAGCAACCGGCAGCTCGGATAATTTTGCCTCGCGAGACTTGGTCCAAGACGGCTGGGCTGCCATAATTACTTTAGTAGATTTTAGGGTTTGCAGGCTCAAGAAGGGTCTTAGCGTTTCAAGGCTCAGGCGTCAGGCCGCACCAGAGATAACACAAAGGTCAAAGGGGGCACGGCTGCACTGGCAGTATCCAGGCTGTAGGTCCAATGTAGGTGCTTCTACAGGCTCTTTCAAACCCGCATCACATACCCGAAATCCGTAACACTAAACCTCAAACCCTGAACCCTAAAGTTTTCTTCATCTCACGAAACTCTCACGTGCGGAAGTAGCTGGGATGAGGCCAGAACGTGGCAATTTCAGGGCATTTTCCTCGTTAATGAGGACCCGTAAAACCCATATCACATCCCAAACCCTAACTCTAGCAAACCCCAGTGTTCATCGAAGCCGTTCGTGTTCGGTTCTAAGTGCCGACTGTCCCCTAAATGCTGAAAGCAGCAAGGCCGCAGAAGGGCAGTTGACAGCAAAACGGGCAGAGTTTCCAACTGCTTTGCTGGGGCATGGACTGCAGGACACGTTCCCCATCGCGCAAGCCTGGGGATCGTCATTGGTGGTTTGGGGTGGGGCTGGTATGCGCTCATCCAAGTTACAATTTGCAAGGCTGTGAGCCTCCTGCTTGGTAGCTGCGTTCATTCCTGAACCCGCTTGCTCTGAGCCCTACTACTTGCGGATTTCTTGCATCCAGATGGACAGCTGAGGACACCGCAGGGCACAGCCGGGAAGAGCCATGTCCATGATGGTTTGGGGATTTGCAGTGGTTCCAACTGTTTCGCGAGTGGTCTTGAGATGGGCTTGAGGTTTCTGACTCGATGTAAGGGGTCTTTCGTGATGCCACATGCTGCCGAGTCTGGCGTTATGCGGCATAGCTCGTTGAGGATGCGGTGTCGAGTCGGATGCTCTGGAGCCGTGGCCGAAAGGGCTCAACTGAAGGTCTTCGCTCTGAACTAGTGAATTGCGTGCTGTCGGCTGTCAGTTGCATTAGACGACCCTGCGAGACTTCCCTGCACTCGTGCTACTATGAAATCTAGCTGACGCGGGCTACTATTGGCTACCGCCTGCTCAGTTTAAATCTACAAGTCGTAGTGTAAAGGTCTGATTTTACGTAGTGACATCGCCCTTTGGATCCTGCAGGCTTGAACAACGGTACACCCCCAAACCCTTTGTTAAAGCCCCATTGCCCATACCCACGCCCTCTGCTTGGAATGAGAATGTAGCACACAACAGGCCAGTCGCAGAGCTTTTTGCCATCCAGGGTTCCGGAAGCTCTCCGAGTCAGCTGAGTGAGAGATTTTGGGACGTGGTAATAACTGTTCTCCACTTCTTCAAACAAGTATGAATGCATGCACAACCTGGACTTGGATTGCAGCCGAGGGTCACCAGCTTGGAATCTGGGGGAAACTTTCTTCTGAGATTTAGGAGCAAATCTAGGAGCGCAAATGCTTCCGGCGAGAGCTGGCTGCTGGCTCATCCTGTTTTCGTGTCTTAGTCTCGACTTTCAAAATGCTATGCATGGTGTGCGGAACTGCCTCTTCAGGATTTTTCGCTCAAGTGATGGGACACACCTGATTTCAGGTGCAGGGCCCTTCCCTCCTCAAAGGATGCACGTAATGTACCCAGATGTCCTGCTGAAGACTCTCTTGTCAGAGCGTTGTATGTCTCGTGTGAACTCAAGACTCAAGTGGAGATGCCGCTTGTTGAACATGTGTTTTGTTTAAGGCTGAGGGCCTGAGGGCTCTGGATCGCTTCTCAAGCTCAAGGTTATGGGTCGTGGCTTCTATAAGGATCCCGGAAATAGCCAACAGGAACGACTTAGAGAACAGTTCGCTACTGGGGTGCGACCTGCCAGCTCTCGTAGGTATATCGTCTGTGTCAGCGGCATGAATTCTGCCGGCATCCAGGCGTGCGGAGAAGCTCATCCAAGTCCAATGATCCCAACTTGCCGAATGTTCTGAGCTTCAAGCTCTGCTGGTAACAACATTGCACCACTTTCGCCACGAGGCCCCAGAAGCCTCCATCCCTCGCTTCACCGGCACTCCTGAGCTCTCCAGCTGGTGAGACTATCGGAAGGCGCTTGCTTTCACAAGCTTGCCCGTCTCAAGACTCCGTCATGCTGGCTCTTTGGGCCGATTTTTGCGGCCCGACCGTGCGCCGCGCGCTTCTTGTTCTATGAAGGGCCTCGTAAGCAGCACTGACTCGAACCCCGAGATCGAGAAGTGGACTACCGTCTTCGAGTGTGGGGCTATTCGGATTCGAGTTCGTTTTCAGAAGGCCGAAGTATCGAGACGCGCAAAAGACGTGAAACAGAAAGTCCTCCGCTTCCAGGTCGATTTCCTCTTCTATCCAGAAATCACAGGGTAAACCTTTGGGGCGTGTATCGGGCTTCAGGCGAGACCACACTTGACCTGTGTTAGATGTTGAGTGAGCCGGGAAACTTTTTAGCGTTAAAGGCTTTCTCTCGGCAAGGCTGCCCAGCATAACCGAGACACTCCCTGAAGCCATGAAGGAATTGCCATGCGCGTTCTTATTGCCGGTTCTCAGACCTTGAATGTACGGGAGGTTCGGGTGAAACACGAGTACTGCACTTATTTTTGCATGGCAATTGCCAGCATTTGCAAATGGTGCGCTTTGCGCAGCAAGGCAAGAAGACTGCCAAGAGAGGTGCGGGCTTGAGGGATACCTATGTCGCAGGTTGGAGGCTTCAGGATAAAAACTGTTTTTGTTGTTCATTTGCTTCTGCGCGTTGTTAGTGCTATTGAGAGTCTGGTCGGGGTCTCGTCGGACAGAGAACAGACGACGGTCCAGGGTCTGGCACCTAGGGTGCCCATCCTCCTTCGACCACTCATTGTGGCAACCCATCGGCACTGCAAAGCCGCCTGGTGGAGAAGACTGCTATTATAGCGGGTTGGCTTCAGGATCCAAGATGCAGCACCCTGCTCGCAACACTGCAAGCCAAGCGACTCGAGACGGATTTCAGCGTCCATAAACCGATAGCTCCTCACTTGGCAGGAGGGGTCAAGACCTTTGGATGCACACTGCAAGTTGGTCTTGTTGCAGTTATTTCATTTGGGTGTGGGTAGCAGCAGCATAATGTCGGGTTACTGGCATTTTGGTTTCCAGATCGTGACCCTCGCTTGTAATGCTCCTATTTTTATGGTCCCACAGTTGATGCCCTGAAGACCTCAGGCGGCAAGATCTTCTCAACCACCACCACCAGCAGCAGCATCATCACCATAATCGTCATCGTCAGCAGTAGCGGGACGCGCTCCAGCATCCAGACGCTCCAGGCTGGGGGCTCCAAGTAAAGATTCAAACATCGGAATGACACAGTGAGGCGAAGTTCATCATACTTTGGGCACCTTGTTTTGGCACTTTGCCCGGCATCATCTTTCGGGGTCTGAAAAGCCCCGAACACTCCGGGCATGGGCCTAGGCCGGGGCCTCCGTCGCTATTGGCCTTCAACTTTGCCGGGCCTGAGGCGCGAGGAGCTGCCAATTAATTTGGCAGAAAGCAGGGCAATGTGGGCGTTGTGGGTTTAGGGTCGAGGCTTGCGTTGTTCTATTGAAGCTTAGGGTTCGTCTACAGGGTTTGAACATCACCATATCTCTTGAGGCTGGAAAGGACACAGCCGTTGTGGAAACAGCTTGGAAGCCCAGAAGTGTGGCTGCCGAGAAGCTCGTCAATCTAAACAGACAGCCAGATTGTTAGGACCTGTCGTCGAAATGAGAAATGGCCCAATCCAGTTGTGAAGAAATGAGGTGCACGATCTTGAGGGTTTGCTTGTTTTTGGAATTGAAATTGCATCGGGGGCCTCTTGAGTTCAGTCCAGACTTATGCTAAGCCTAAGCCCTTTAAGACCTGACCGAACCTGGCACGTGCAAGCTATGATTCAGCAGCTGCCGGAATCGCAAGAATCAGTGAAGCATGGCTTACAGGGCTAGCAAACATACATGCGGTCCCCAAATCCTACGCAAAAGCTTCCGAGCCTGAGCATGTCCCGGGTAAGGTTCGGCAAGGATTTCTGCGCCCGCCGCATGACCTCTCGGCCGAATCGTGGGTGGAACAAGAATCTTCAAGTAAAGCTACACCCCGGAGCATGTCTGGGGGGATGCAGCAGCTTGCCGAATGAAATGTATCGATCAGCAAATATTGGCTCGGTGCTGGCCGTCTACAGATGCTGCCCGGCCGCGTGCCGTCCGTCCAACTCAGGATCAGTTTCTTGACCCGGTGCCACACAAAAGACCGGCCGAGCTGAGTCACGCCCCTCTTTCCCACATACCATGTGCTTTCTACAGTAGAAGGGTTGATCATACCTGCGAAGCCCACGGCCTCGACACGACCCAACCATCACAAAGCCCGAAAAAGGTAACCCGGCACAAAAAAAGTCTGAAGTCCCATTAGCGAAGCACTTCCAAAGAAGCGGCCTCCTTGCGTGTGTAGTCATCCACACTGTAGCCCGCAGGACCCGGTGTGTCAGTGGAAGGCCGCGCCCAAATCGGGAACCTTCACAGCAAGTGTTCGGAATTCAGACTAAACCAGGGGCCTGACGAATTAAATGCGTTGCCGGGGTTATATCATAGTCCAATTGCATTGCAAGATTAGTCGTTCATAGGCCCTGTAGTATGTATGGAAGTGCAACCAGAGAATGGCATGAGGCAGACAGATGGTTCCATGCACGAAACTCGTCCTTCAACGGCTTGTGCCCCTGTGTACAGGTTTACTACACACACACACCACACAAACCATAACGCTACCTCTTCACATAGAAACCCACTCTTTGCGTCAATAAGAGCCAAGCCCAAGAGAGCAAGAAAACCCTCAGTGCACAGTGAGCACAGCGAGCACAGCGCACTCAGAGCATCAGCGCCTCTTCGCAGAATGCTTGTCCAAGTTCTCGCCAACGATGCGCTGGCGCCTGGGAGAAGATGAACAAAAACCGTGATAGAAAGGCCCAGGCATGAAGCATACTAGAGTTACTATAGATGACCAGGCTTGAGTTTTGGGAAGTCTTTATCGATTTGTATAGCAGTACAGCAACTGCACACTTCTCCCAAACTTCCCAGGCCTTAAATCCCGGAAGCCTTCAGGCGCCCTCTCCGGCCTGTTCCCCCCCCCTCCCTCCCTCCCTCGCTCGCTCCTGCTCTCTCTCTCTCTCTCTGTTTCTCTCTCTGTTTCTCTCTCTGTTTCTCTCTCTGTTTCTCTCTCTGCTTCTCTCTCTGTTTCTCTCTCTGTTTCTCTCTCTGTTTCTCTCTCTGTTTCTCTCTCTGTTTCTCTCCCTGTTTCTCTCTCTGTCTCTCTCTCTCTCTCTGTTTCTCTCTCTCTCTCTCTGTTTCTCTCCCTCTCTCTGTTTCTCTCTCTGTTTGTCTCTCACTGTTTCTCTCTGTGTTTCTCTCGCTGTTTCTCTCTCTGTTTCTCTCTCCGTTTCTGTCTCCCTCTCTCTCTCTCTCTCTGTTTCTCTCTCTGTTTCTCTCTCTGTTTCTCTCTCTGTTTCTCTCCCTGTTTCTCTCTCTGTCTCTGTTTCTCTCTCTGTTTCTCTCTCTCTCTCTCTCCGTTTTTCTCTCTGTTTCTCTCTCTGTCTCTCTCTCTCTCTCTGTTTCTCTCTCTGTTTCTCTCTCTGTTTCTCTCTCTGTCTCTCTCTCTCTGTTTCTCTCTCTGTCGCTCTCTCGCTCTCTCTCTCTCTCTCTGTTTCTCTGTGTTTCTCTCTCTGTCTCTCTCTCGCTCTCGCTCTCGCTCTCGCTCTCTCTCTCTCTCTGTTTCCCTCTCTGTTTCTCTCTCTGTCTCTCTCGCTCTCTCTCTCTCTCTGCTTCTCTCTCTGTGACTCTCTCTCTCTCTGCTTCTCTCTCTGTTTCTCTCTCTGTTTCTCTCTCTGTCTCCCTCTCTCTCTCTCGCGCTCTGGCTTTAGAAGATAGCAATATAGATACTTGTCAGTTCATATAGAAACAAGTAAATATCTAAAGGCATATTCTTGATACGTTATCTATATGTAGACCGGCGGAAGTACGGGTGCTTCGGGAAGCCCTAAGCTGCAAGACCCTTCAATATTCCGAAAATACTCCTGCAATCATATTCGGCACGTCCGGAAGCATGCAACAACTTGAGGCTTCAGGAGAATATGTCGCTACTCGTATTTGGAGTATAGCTTTCCAGGATTATGTTCTAAGTGCCAAGAATCTGGGAATGTCTGGATCGCCATGGAAGGCAACTTCGAAGACCCTTCAACCGAGACCCCAGGCGACATCCTCACGGCGCGGCTGTCCAGCTCGCTCTTGGCTGCGTAAGATCCGGGAGCAGGCACATCGGCCTTTGATCAGCAGGTTGGCGCTCGTTCTAGTTCACATGGATTTCTGAAAACGTTGTGCATATAGATTGCTGGTTTAGGGATCTTTTGGATTCGTAGGCCTGTGGAGGCGGAAGTGCAGCTAGAGCGCGCATGAGATCAGAACCGAGGTAGCTCCTTTCTACAAGACCCAGCTCCTGGGGGCAGCAGCTATGATGGAGGAACAAGCCCAGCGCAAAGCCCTCAACTCCAGCCCTATCCCTTGCCAAGGGACTTTGATCCGCCTCACTTCGTCCAGGAAGGAGTCGCGGTTGCGCTTGTTGAACTCTCCTTCCCATCACTTCGGCTCGGCAGTTCGACGGCCATTCTATAGGGATGAAGGTTCCGGGGCAAAAAAAGGGTTTAAGGTTTCTGCCTGGGGAGTGCGGCCAAGTGGATCAAGCCTTTCGGGTGACAGTGGCCGGAACTTCCCCTAGACCTTCTTCAAGGACGGAATGGAACTGATGGTTCATGTCCCACATAGGGTTAGTAGTATATAGAGTTAGATGCTCAAACATTCCAAGAGTCCTTGGCGTGACTTGGTTCCCAGGGATACAGTAACTTCTTTCTGACTCCCGGCGTCCTCCACTAGGCTGGTTGAGCTTGTCGCCATTCGGCAGGAGGATGGTGTCGTAACCTCAAAAGCGTTTAGGGGTGAGAGCTCCAAGGAGATTTCCTTTCGGAACTTCCTGGACGTGTTTTGGTTCTACACCCACATGGTCCAAACCTGAGAGAGCGTGAACAACCAAGCTACCAGTACCATGTAGAAGTCTGTTCTTATCGCTTGCAGCAATCAACACTATCGCTGTATTCCTACAAAGACGCTATGGGTTGGGGAGCCCAGACGGGTTAAGACTGCTAAGCCGCCAATCCCCGACAGTCCGACTCTCACTCTCGCAACGGCTGCTTTGGGGATCCCGGCTTCCAGGTGCAGGGTTTTGCCTCGTACCCTGGGCGACAGGCAGCTGACGAGCCGAGGACTCTACGGCTGTGCCAAGCTGCCATGCAGCGGGAGTTCGATGAGGCTTCTAAAGCACAAGTGGTCTCGAAATGAAAGCCTCCAAAATAGAGCCTGCTGGCAAAGCCCGGAAGAAGCTTTTGAGCGCATGGCCCGGATGGCATCGTCGACCAAACCAGGAACCTGGTCTTTTTCAGCACGAATGCCGGCCGTCGAATCCTATTCACTCGTTCAAAGGCTCTTTCACAACCACGTTGCCACAAGGGTATATATGCAGCTGACCAGATGTCGATCCGTCCGCTACATTAGCAATAGGAATCGAATGAGATTGAGGATCTCTCGATACTTTAAGGCACGTTCCGTCATTGAGGGTTGTGGGCCCTCGGGGTGCTCACCCCAAAACCGTAAGTTTGGGCCCTACAGAAATGCCAATCCTAACGCCGTAACTTGTCAAACCATAGGTTTCGACAGGCAAAATCACAGAAGCCTGCCCAGCAAGGGGTTGAGGAGGGACCCGTTTCAATTTTCTTGTGAGTCAAAACCTGGATACTGAGCAAGGCTCAGAAAGGGGACATCCTGCCTTGGACTTCCCGATCCTCGCCGCGGGGAGCTCGTGGAGACAGGTCGGCGGGGCCTGATTTTTTCCCAGAGGGATTGCGATGCGCTTCGTGAGAGTGCTGAAACCTTGGATAAGGTGCTATCCGGGGTTGAGAAGAGTCTTCGGGAACTTAACCTAAGTTACCAAATTGGCGAAGGCATAGAACAGATGATAGTAGCTACGGCCATCATACCCACGTACTGCACTGCTTCACATCCCTGAGAGATCCGAAATCGCACGAAACTCCTTAAGCCGCTCGGAAGCCCAGGTCCAGGTGGGGGCCTCGTAGGTGCCAGGGCCGGGCTGGACGTCGCGCTTCAAGCTGAGACCTGGGGGAACGAGACTCTTAGAACGTCCGGTGCAGGACTAGGCATGTCAATAATCAAGGTGTAGAGTTTAGCATTCTTACATGGGGAGTAGGCTCTCTCGTCGTGCGAACAGAGGCTCTTTCTAGCACACCTTCGGTTGCCGGAGATCGTTTGGCATGGCGCTCCAGCGCTTCACGGGTGCAGGATATGCCATTATTCGAAACACTTTGATGCTGCAGCTTGGAGGCTATTGCAAAAGAGTGCTGCAATTGAATCAAGCAAGCAGCCCGCCAAGAGCAGTTTAAAGTGGGCCTTGTCTAGACTTCTAGACACCCCATGGGTGCACTATGAATTCCAGCCTGGCTGGGGCCTGAATCTCCTTCTCAACCCACACTGAGCCCCCGAGGTTCGCGCCACGAGATCCTTTCGTGCTCTCCACTTTCGTGTTGCGGCCCTGGGCTGCGTGCACTGTACTTGTCTTCGGGCGGTCCGGGTCTTGAGGAATGTGTGGATCGTATCGGATAGAGTAAGAGCTAGACCTTGAACCCCTGAAGCCAGGCTACAAAACTTTGTTGGATTCTCATGTCCAAGAAAGCTTCATGAAGCTAACACTCTCACGAGATGGGAAAACTTGTGTTATAGGCCTTGTACTCTGAAACCGTAAAGCCCCACGCCCTAAACCCCCATTTCTTGTTTTCGCCTTGAACTCATGATCATTAATGACAAAGAGAAGAAGAACCGCAGTGGTGACAGTATCAAGTGGCAAGAACCATTAAAGGTTGAAGGTTCACAATAGCAATCGGAGTATGCGTCGTTACGATGCCCAATCCCGACTCCGTGGCGGCTGAGCAAAGCAGTCCAAAGGTTCTTGGGCAGGACACGACTTGTATTTTTCGAAGTTGGAGTTGATCCCCCTAAATTGCTCCTCAACTATACTACTTTAATGCAACCAAACGGCTTTTTACAGGTTCCTGCTGTTGAAACTCAAGTTCCTCCGTTCCTCGAGAAGAAGCCAGCTGCACCCTCTGTAGCCCGCTCAAAAAAGTTCGTGCGGCAAGCCGGCAATCTCGAAACCTGACTAAGCAACCCCTGGTTCCGAAGAAGAGTTTTTATAGGAATGGAGACCTGGGTTGCTGAATCAGGCTCCTTATTTCGGGACTCTGTCAGAATTGCCAAGGCCTTGCGCTGATCCAGCAGCTGATCCTGCAAGTTACTGGAGCTGCATCGTGGAAGCGTTTTGGCTCTGGTCGCTCTGTACTGCTCCGACTCATTGTGGCGGTCGGTCAGAGATGCAATCAGCCATCAGCTCAAGTCGACATGAACCTGCAAAACCCAGTGAGTCCTTGAGAGCCAAGAGCGTCTCGATCCGCTCAATGTTGCCTCAGTCTCCGGGAGTCGTCGGATCTACGTTTGCAAGGGTGCGATTTCAGCAGGGTCCTGATCGATTCCCATGCAGCATGACGGCTAGCTCCTTCCCGTGCGTTATATCATTCACAAACGGGAGCTTCAGAAGATGACGGCAATTTAGACCCAACACATCGGATACTGAATACAAGAATGTCAAAGCAAACCCCGAGAACATGAAAGAAGCCCGGAAGTTGGAGCCCAATCAATTCTCCGCCTCGGGCAGACTTATTTGCAAGAAAGGTGATCCAAAACCCTGTGGTAAGCGCTCTACACCTTCAACATTGGGCCTTGAGAGGATTTGTTTGTACTATAATACCCCAAAGCCGATCCGTCCCTTTGCCCAAATATGTCAATATCCTGAAGCTATAATATAACATACAGTAGAATCATCATGAATCATATCTAAAGACTACAATGGAATATTCTTACTAGTTAATCAACCTGCCTGTAAGAAACGTTTCAGGATTCGTAAACGTTAGTGTGAAACGGGAAGGTCGCACAGCACTCGAGGCCCGCACTGTCGATCTGCTCACGAAGCTCATCCCGCCTGACGGCACCAAGAAGTTAGGGTCTCGCGCGTGGCTGCTCCAAGTCCACAACTAGGCCCAGCAGCACAGTGTAACAGTACTCTCTTCTCTCTTGATCCTC
The DNA here is from genome assembly GCA_003297005.1 of Symbiodinium sp. clade A Y106. NCBI lineage: Eukaryota > Dinophyceae > Suessiales > Symbiodiniaceae > Symbiodinium > Symbiodinium sp. clade A. The sequence continues at coordinate 100,571 of BGNK01000821.1, read as the reverse complement.
CGGCACCTGTAGCCGTCCACACGGTCAATGCGGCTCTTGGCTTCGCGAACGTCCATGAGATGCAGGTGCTGCTCCTGAGGGCCCAGGAGGACTCCGCGCACCGGCTGCCAAACTCAACGTCTTCGGCCTGAATAAACCCTAAAAAGCCTCTCACTCCCCGAAGAAAAGGCTTGGCAGGAGTCCTCGCTTCGAACTTGCCGATTTTTCTGCTCGTCTTCCCTCCGCCGCGACACGGTGTCGATGCGCTCCTGGCTGTTGCATCTTTCTTTGCCGGGTCGTCTGAAGTCTCCAGCGAATCGTTGGAGACGGCGCCGAAGTCCAAGTTTATCCGATACCCACCACAGGAAATCCCTATTCACAACAAACTTCCATCCCTGATCAAAGCCACTGGCCCGGAATATGCGCTTATTTGTCCCCGCGCATCGCTTAAAGGGCCTGGATCCTCTCCAGCTGCTTCTCTCCTTCGAGGCGCCTTTCCTGCAAAGATATTCATGGGTTCAGCTGGCTCGCTTGCGCTCGTGTTGTGGGCGCTTGAAAGGCCCGAGCCGAGCCTCATCTTTCAGCCTCTTTGGGTCTCAAACGGCGCTCTTGGTACGTTTCATGTCGCAAGGTTCATCTGCGCAGATTGAAAGGGTCATAATCTCGAACTAACTCTGCCAACGGCATGGCCCCTCATAGGCAGAAGGGATCTGAGGGCCATAATATTACTGTCGTCGCTTTGATCCCGATCCAGGGAGACTTCTCAAGCGTCTACTTGAAGGTTCATGGCAGTTATAACCAAAGTTCTGCCAAATGTGGACCCCTTGCACCCACAATCAAACAAGTATCTTTCAGAAGCGCTTCGGGCTAGATTGACTGAGAAATGAAGAACAAATTCTTGATCAGGACCCCGGGGAACAGCTGACACTTCAAGTTTGACTCATACAAGCCTGCTTCAACTCCCCGTATGGAAACCTGCTCGAACACTAATTTGCACATCCACACCACCGCTGAAACGCGCCTCTTGCAGGATCTCGGTCTTCTCCTGCTCTCGGAACGGCCGAAGCTACTTACAACTGAACCTTACTCCCTTAGAGGAGATGAGAAGAGGATAATCGAAACATAGTTTTGGAGAGATCGGTACAAGAAGGAACAATCAGACAAGAAACACACCTAAGACGAATACCCAAGAGATGTACGCAATGCCACATCGGAACATTGTGTCGGGCTGAAGCGACATTCCAAAGCACGGATGCCCTACATCCCGACCTCATGGACCACCAGCTTCCACTTCCTCTCTAGCTTATCACCATTACGGTTCAGAAGGGTCTAGGACCGCAAGATATCAACACAAGTGCCGAAACCTGAATCCCTACGCTGCAAGCCCCGAACTCTGAAAGCCTGGGTTCTGATTTGAGGTCAGGATAAACCACAAGTGCTTGCAAGGCTTTTCGCAGAGGTACGTACATTACGTACATGAACATACATACAGCCATCCATGAATCCATGCATACATAGGTACATGCGTACATACGCACACACCGATACTCACATAACTACATACGTACATACGTACATACATACATACCTATACGCACTTACAGGCGGACGGACGGACGGACAGACAGACCTACGTACATACATACATGCATATATACATTATATACATATATATATACACACATATATATATATATATACATGCATATATATATATATACATGCATATATATATATATATTCAGTCATTCATGCATGCATGCACACATAATTACCAGCAGCTATGCCGCAAAACCTAAGCCGTCAACCCTGCAATCCCATCCATTCGATTATGACAAATGTGACAAATCGGCAAAGCCAGCCTTCATCTGCGCCACTCTCTCTCGGAAGACGTTGCTACGCTCTAGAGTTGCGAGCTTCCGCTCTTCCATGAACCTCGGGATGTCTTGGGGCTTCCAAAGGTGCCGCAAGGGTGTGTTAGCGCGTTTTAGCAGGCTTAAGTACTTACTGGTATGGGTCCTACAAGGGTCTGTCTATAACACTCGATGTAGCATTGCAGCAATATCTTGTCGGCTGCTTCGGGGTCGTTGATCAAGAGAGTATGCTTTGTCAAGGTTTGGGGTCTGTGTTTCGCGGACGTCATGGGCGTGGAACTGCCTGTCCTGTCAGAAGAACTCTTTTCCTCTTTTCTGGGCCTCTGGACTCAGGAGCCCCACCTTTGGGTCCTTGTACACCCTGAGTGCACCGGAACCAATTGAGGCCCCTCCAACAGTTTAGGCGGCCAAAACCGGGCCCGCCTCTCCAGCCTCTCTTTTTCTGCAACCATCTCGTCTGCATAGCTCGCCTACCACACACGGCCATTGGCTATAGGGCCATAGGGCATTAGATTCTGAGAAAGGTTCGGTCTCGTGGTCGGAAGAATGGATAATGGTGTCCCCTTTCGTGTTCTCTACGACCCTGCTGCTGCAATATTCTCCCAAAGCCTGTTCTTTTTCATACCCTCAGAATTTGTAAGAAGTTCAATGCTTGCCGGGCTTGACCGGTTCAGTGGGATAGCTCGCCCTAACACATCCAATTTACGGGCCTTAAGAACTGGATGTTCGAGCATAACTACTTCGGGACCGTAAGGGGGAACTGAGACGGAACGCATTGCAGCGTTTCAGTGGACTGGCAGCGCTGAAGGGAGCTTGTGTTGCATCAACACTAACTCACGCGACGAACTGGTGCCTGCTTCTTCTTATGCTCCTCATCCAGCTTCGCAACAGTCTCCTTGCCGCGACAAGACAGGGATTGGGGAGCTGGAAGAGTTGAAGGGTCGTCTAGGCCTTACGGTCCTTGTCGATTGCGGATATTATGGACATCTGTCTCTGGGAAGTGCGGATGTCGCATCATTCCAGCAAGCCAGAGCGGGCTTCCGGCAGGGATTGCGGGGCCCTTCGAGTCCGTGCGAGCAGCACACAGCCCGGATGAATCCTGTCAATAGCCTCAATAGTCAGCAACTAAAGATTCGATGATACTGCCTACCACATGCAGCTTGTGGGTCCGGAAGCAAGAGTTTGGTGTGTCTGTGTTCAAACCAAAAAGCTATCACAGGTCCTTAAGCCACCGCACGGCGGCTAAATATTCTTAAAGACCGGACAAGAGTGAAGACACATAAAACCCGAACACTCCAATGGAAAGGGGTGCTGCACCTTGTTGATTGCCAGACGCTTGTCCAGGTTCTCCCTGCCGTGAGACAGCCATGTGAAAGCATTGGAGTGGTGCTGCAGCTCTAATTTTCGTGAATGCAAAAGAGAGACTTTGAACCTTGAACCCCTACAGCCCCGTATCCCAAAGCCAAAACGTTGGCAATCCCAATTTCTTCCTTGTGTGTTTGCCGTGCTTGCCGTTGTTCATGCATGGACTCATATTGCAGCACCAACTAACAATACATTATCAGAAGAGCCCGAAATTCCGAAAGCCCAGCTGAAAGATTACAACCAGAAGCATAAAAAAACACCGAAAACCCTCAACCTCCAAAGCCTGAGCCCGGAGCCCTCAACTCCTTGAGCCGAAACGGAGCCTACAAAGGGCAGACCCACGACAGAAGTACCCTCCCCGCTGCTTCGTGATCTTGCCCTTCTCTTCGAACTGCTTCGAAGCCACTTCCCTCGTCAGCGAACCCGTTGATGGTTCGATGGTTCGTGTAAGGTCAGAGCCACTTCTGTTTTCTCAACTGGTCAGTGCAGCTGCAAGCTAAGCAACTCACAGTACTAGCGGAGCATGACTCGTGTTGCAGGCTCTTTTCTTGGAGGCAACAGTTCTGACGGGTCAAGGCGCATTAGCTGGAGCATGCCATACTCCATACGGAGCGTGACTGCAGTCGTAGCTGGATACGATGAAGACGGACGTTGCCACTCCTAGACTTAGAGGAGACGCCTTAGGCAACGCTCAAACGCAGCGTGCGCAGCTTGACACAGGCCATCTGACCAACCCGGAGCCTCTTTCGATCAAGGTCCATGAGCTTCTCTTGAAGCTGGCCTTCTTTCTTCCTTGGTTTCCGGCCGGGATGGCGTCATAAGGAGGGCAGGAAACGTCCAAAGGCAGCACATACCACCCGACAAGAAGGCCAGATTTTCTGAACCACTTCCGAAACCGACCAGCCACCGGCCCTCTCAAGCATTCAAGCTTCAGCTGGTCCTCGTTGTCCTGCACAGGGCCAGGGCGGGATGTGTGTGTTTCTGCAAGCAGGGGGTCTGATAGGAGTCCTGCAGCAGTCATGTAGCAAGATTGCAGCTGCACGAAGCTCCCATTGCAGAACGCAAGGCTACAGGGAACAGCAAACAAAGGCACTGCATCAAAAACTAAACCCCTGTCTTCCAGAAGACGAAGACTCCAAAGTATCACCTTCGCAAATTTCGGCTTTTTTGCCCTCCTTCACGAGGGAGCTGTGCTGGCGAAGCTGGCCCTTGCAAGGGTCGGCCAAATCATGCTTAAAGACGCCATGAGACCCGACAACACTAGGGAACGGAGTCGCCTACGAGGAGCTTCCTACAAAGACATGCGCGTAGCCAAGATGACGATGAGCGGTCCGAAGAGCCGAGGGTGGCAGAGGACTGGAACTGGCAAAAGCGCTGGATGCTTGAACTGCATGATTTTGGGATACTACTGCGAGTATATAGAGACTAGATGGAGGCGAATTACTGTGACTAATTATATTCAACCTCCATACTGGCCCCAAACAGGGCCTTCATGTCGATTTCCATCCGGCGAGCTTCTTTCTCAAAGAGCGACTCCAACATCGACAAGAACTGGCAGCGCTGGAGGGCGTGGCTGAAGGTCTTCTGCGTTCTTGTCCAGGATCAGTGCTCAAGTTAACTTAATTGCTATTTATACGGAGTAGGCTGGTAACCAATGGCATCAGAGATTGTGCCCCCTGAGTAAGAGCCCAGTCTGACGAGCTGGGCTTTAGTTTTAGGCCCTCGCACTGGCTTCGCACCTGCGCGCTCTGCACTCCGGGGATGTCTCCCTTCTTGGAGTTTTCTGCAATCACCTCCAGCACAAAGGTCGAGGTTTTTGAGCTCATGGAGGTTGAATTCCGGGGTTTAGGGCTTCGGGTGCTTTTTGCAGTTTGAGGTTTTCTGATGGTTCATGGAGACTCAAAGACATAGCTCAAAAGCCAAGTCTTTTCTTGCTGTTGTTACTTTCTGGTCAGGATATCTACTATACTACTACACTATTCCAAACGAACTGCGCCTCAGTGCCATCAGCCATTATCACAAGATAATCTCGGGCCTAGCCTATTCTAGGCTTTTTGCTTTCAAGATCTGAGTGAGCGAAGCGGGCCAAGGGTTCCGTAAGCGGCTATATTTACTGTTTAGGCTTCTATACGGTTCGGGGGGTTTAGGGCTGCTAATTTAGGAGCCTGACTTATCCGCAATGGTACTCAGTATATCCAAAAACCTAGCAGCAGTAGAACGCACTCCCATTCAAATTGTTCAAGCTTCTGGGGTGTCTGCTGTATTTAAGATTCTATTTTTTTCGGGCTTTCGGCAAAGAAGTTGAGGATCGGGCCCGCAAAAGTGGCTTTGTAGTTTGAGGATTCCCTTCTGGAGCTCTGCTTGTGAAGGATCCCACTTTCTTAGTTGTGTGTGGGGCCTGCAGCCCATAAAAGCGCACACAAATTGCTTGAATGTGCGCGGCGCTCACTTCCGGGATCCCGACTTACCTTCATCATGGCTTTGTTGGGCTCTAAAAAAAGCGGCAAGTTGGGCTTCCTGGGGAACTGGCGGCCTCTAACAGACTCTCAAAGAAGACCCGCCTTCGCACGTTCCGCCAAGACCTGTGAGAAGCGCTCCTGGTGGGAATCGGGCTTTCATGGGGAGTTCAAGGGTTCAGGGTTCCGGCTTTCGGGGTTTCGGGAGGTTAGGGTTTGGTGTTCTCTTTATTGTCGGTGTCCGTACTGGGCGCCCCTACCCAAGGTCGAGGGCTGGGAGGCTTGAATTCTAGGGCAAAGAAAAGCTGCACATGTCGCAGTTGCGGGAGCAAACTGTGAAGTCCATGAGTTCATGAAGCCTCTGAGCACCGTAAGGTCGCCTTTCGCTTCTTCTCGTAGTGCTCGAAGCGGAGCTGATGCTTTTCCTGTCACTTCTTTTCAGAGGCGGTGTAAGTCACTGTAAGTGCACGTCCTGGCTGTTGTTATGGTCCCTTCTGATGCTGTGGCGAGAAGCATCGAGACCCTAAAGCCCAAAGCAGTGAACGTTGGAGCAGACGGTAAGCCCAAGCCGCAGAAACTAAATCCTTGGAGGAGTTTCAGCAAAAGGAAGGCGCGGATATGAACCTTAAATTATGGGATCCCTGTCACGAGGATCCCGAAAGCAAGTACCCCCAGCGTTCAAAAAAACAATATGTGCTGCAATCTCAAACCTGGAAGCCAGCTTGCCGATGCCTTCAGGTCCCCTGGAATTGCAAAGGACTCGAAGCTACGAATCCTTAGCCGCTGGACTTCGAAGCTCGTGCAAAACTCATCATGCGCATTGGGTTTAGCAAATGGTTTTGTCAGGCAGAGACGGGTGTGAACGTGTTCTGGCCATGGCCACATCCGATCTCTAACTCCGCCAAGGTGCGGAAGGTTCCTGCCTGCTGTGGTCTCTTGAAGCGAGCTATTCGGAGCTTACGGCAACCCGGGCGGGCTGAAGTCCGGCAAAGTATGTCAGAGATGACAGAGGATTCAGCCTGTTGCGACGGTGCCCTGCAGCCTCGATCCCCGCAGAACGACCCAAACAGGCACCCAACCCAGAGAGCCCGAAGCAACCTTTGGACTAACGTTATGTGCAATACTGCTTATTTATAAAGACCCTAGACTTCTAATCGCTCGTATTGAAACACTTTCAAGCCCCCATACCTCATAACACCCCCGCAAAATTCGGAGGTCATGTGGGAGCACCGAGTCCACCACTGGAGGTCTTCGGGCACGAGGCCCAAGCGGCGACAAGCCTGTCTGTGGGAGGGCCGGGGAAAAGAAGGGGACCTTTCGTACTCAGAACGGCGCTATATAACGGTTTTCAAGAGGCTTCTCATAGGGTTTACTTCTTACAGGGGCCGTAGCAACCAGAACTGTGCTTTCGGGGCCTCATGATATTGCATCACTACTGTATGTAGGGGATAAAAGTGGTATAAGAGAAAGGGGGAAAGTCAAAGTGCTATTGTTGCTAATGATTCAAGCCACCGCTTTAGGATCATGTCTCAACAGGGGGCGACGGCGTGTCCCTGGATTCGGCCATGGTTTGGCATCGGATGTTGCCAATCCAAAAACTGAGGAGTGAGGAGTGATCCTGAGTACTTGGATTGATGCGGAGACGTCGGTGAAAACGAGAGCCGTGATGTTGCAAAAACAGTGGGCGAAGCTGCCATCACCACGAACAAACCCTTCAAGCATAGATATAAACCCTCAACGCCAGGCTTTCAGACACCTCGAGTCTCGAGTCCACCGTCGCCAGCCTCGCGGGTCCGCGGCGTGTCGAGAGGCTTCTGAGCATCTGCTCTGAACCTTGGCAGCCAAGCGGCCAGGTGTCCGAGGACGGCGTCGGACAAAACCCGGAACACACATCCGAATACCAAGGTTACCAAACCCAACGCACGAAACCTGAACTAAGCAGAAACGATTTTCATAAACAGACTGACAACTGAAGTGCGAAATTTACAAAAGACAAGCTCGTCACAGCAACCTGACATCTGGATGACCATGTTGGATGCACACGGCGGGGAATGTTGAGCCGTTGGCGTGGATTTGATGCCGTCAGGTCCCCTCATGTCGCTCGTGCGCTTCGTAAGGCCTTCCAGGCTCCGGGCTCCTTCTCTCGTGCCTTGTTGCCATCTGTAGTGGCGAGCTCCTGGCCGTCAACAGCCCAGGCCCGTGCAGATTCGGGCCTGCATTCATCCTCCCCTCAAAATCAAAGGATGCTCGGCGGCATGGCTGACGACGAGTGACCGAGTTGCAGTCTCAACTCTGTTGTGCCACTGAGATTCGAGAGCTTGCATCTCAATTTCTGGATAATTGTCTACCTTGTTCTGATATTGTACACTGCTCCCGACTTCTTACAACCTAGCCATGAAACACATGTCGGACGAGGCTTGCAATGCACAGCGAGACCTCGCGCAAAACATCCTAAGCACCTTGATGGGGGATACTTGCAAGAGCCGTACTACGAATTTCTCTTCCTTCATTCAAACCCTGTTTTGCACACTGTGGATACTTAGGATCCTTCGTGTCGCAACTTCAAGAACACTACAACGAACGGCAGATCCACCCTGAGCCTGCCTTGCCAGCCATCGTCGCTGCCGGACCGGAACGCGATTCTAGCGCAGGGTTTGGGTGACTACGCAGTGCTGGAATGCGGTGTTGAGGCTTTCAGGTACTGTGCCCTGCCCGAGGAGCGTTAATCGCTCTGATGCGTCAACTTCATGGATGGAAGCTTCGGGCAAAAACAAGGCTCCCTCATGCGCCCTGCTGTGCAGCGCAGTTATCGCCGCTCAGCAAACTACCTCGGAGCCGACATCGGCAAATGCAGCTGCGACGTCGACATGCCCCGCAGGAATATGGCTCAATAGTGAGACTGGAACCTGTGAGCTAATGTGTTCTTGATGCAGCTTGATCCAGGAAACGACCCGAACCCGTCTGCGGCGGTGCTGTATACGTGCGTTCGTGTACATGATTTGCCTGGTGTTTGAAACTACCTGAAGGGCAAATAGAATCTTGCCAACAGCCACCTGGAAGTCGGGTGAACGTCTGCACTCCCGCAATCCTGAAGCTTCACCTAGACGAAAGCCTGCTGCTGCGAATTTTGCTTCCCCACTGGTCCTACTACTTCTTCTACTAGCAGCAGCAACAGCAGCAGCAGCAGCAATAACACGATTACTAGGACGACCACCGGCAACAAAGTACCAGCACCAGCAGCCCCAGGTCTGCTACCTGCTTCACCAAGAGCCCCAGCCCATGCAGGCTTTTGGAAGGCCCAAGCTCGAGCCCCAGACCTCTTAAAAGAGGAATGATTCTTAACTCTTCTGATTGACACCCCCTTTTCTGTACATGGTAGAGTCATACTGTGAGAGATGTTGCATATAACTTAAGGACAGTCCAGGCATAACAGCTTCAAACAGGATCTGTCGGGATTCGACATGGTATCTACACTTTGAGCTCGCCGGCCTGAAGCACCTGCACATCTCGAAGTCTCGGAGAATGTTAAGGGATTGTTCGAGATCTGTTCGTTGTGAAAACTGCGGACAAGGTCATGGAAGTAAACTCACCTAGCATGACCCATTTTTCCGTGCTGGATCTAGTAGGTTAAGGTAAAGTGTTGCCTCTCTGCATGTGGACGTGTGTAGCGTCGCGTTCCCCCAGTGGGGCATTTTTCAGGAACTGAGGAAGGGGTCGATAGCTCTTATCCATCGGACGAGCCGTCCGAGAGAGTGGGACCGCAAATACCACCGACGGCTCCGATGCGAGAACTTCTCATTCATGAACTTCTGCCAGATGTCTGCTCATGTCTTTGTGTCGTGGTTGACCGAAGACCCAAAAACACAACTTGAGATTATCACAGAGCACCATCTCGCAAGTTACAACCAAACGAACTGCGGCAAGCTTGGCCGCACTCTGGAGCCAAGCTGTAACTAGCCCTGAAGCCCTCCGTCAACATTCGACCAGGATTGCCTTCCTAACTTGGAGGGAAGGTGAGCCCTACGACACTGGGGAGCGTGGCTAGGCGGGCCCAATCTCAAACTGGAACGAGCAAAGAGTCGTCCAAACTGCGGGCTGTTCAAATTTAGGGTTTCATGTTTTGGGGTCTAAGAATATTTTGCAGTTGACCGCTCTTTGTCAGGACCAGCTCAACGACACAAATTCTGTACACGCTCGGGGCAGACCTGGAGGGTGCAGGCAAACCTGGCGAGGTTCAATGTTGCAAGCCCCCTTCGATGCAGATCTTAAAGACCTGAGATGCACAAATGTAGGGGCCAAAGGATCTGAAAGAAGACCATCCGAATGCGCTGTTTCACAGTAGCCACAGGCTCTAGGATTTGTTTATAAGACGCGTACTCCCGATGGCGCCTCACTTAAACGGACCTGTGGGACAACTTCAAAACAGAAGCACGGCTCAATTGACACATGGCATTCACGCTTGGCATATGACAACATCCCCCAAACAGTGACGGAGCACCACGACGACCACTACGACCACGAGACCACCACAAACAAACGATGTATTGGAATCCACAGGGCATCCGCTTTCCCGGAGGACGGGGCCCCTGTGTAAATAACAGGGACACGAGTACAAACTATGCAGCACCACGCCACAATTGCTCTTTAATGCTGACACTTAACGTAAGAGCCCCATAGTTTGAGGCACATTTTGCTGCGTGACAGAATTCCAGCACTCAGGACTATGGTGCCATCGTGCTTTGTTTCGATGGTGCCATCGTGCTTTGTTTCGATGATGGGTGACTTGACAATGCATATAGGGGTCTTCATGGTCGGAGTGGGTCTGGGAACATTTTTAAAGTATCCCTGGGCAAAGACTACAGGCACTCTGGGAGTCGCGGGCCTTCCATAGGCAATACGGGCATATCCTTGCTAGGTTATGAGGCCCCTAGAGTAGTCTCATCCTTGGGCGTCGGGCTTCGGGATTCTCCAGGACGTAGCTGGCGGAAGGCGCTCAGAAGACCAGCCATCATCAGCCGAGGGAGGTGTAGTGAAGCGCGTTGTACAGGACTTTCCTGAAAGCTCTGTGACGGCCCCCGAAACCATCCTGGTAACTTCTGACGGCAGTTCTGAATGCAACCCCAACTGATTTCTGCAGCCGGACTTCAGCTTGGGAGCTTTTGAATTGTGCTTGCCGGCTCGGATGCAACAAACCGCTTGTGACACGGAATGCGATACTGTTCGGCGATAGTTCCGGATGCAAGTTCTTGGCTTTTGTCGATGGTTAACACCGTCGGCCACGGTGCAGCAAGGACAAGACATGCCAGAGACATGTGACTCCTGCTTACCTGTGCCAACAGTCGAATAATCATGGAATTCAGACAAACCTGCCCGGGCTCCCCAAGCCCGAACTCCTCAGCCCGAAACCCTGGACGCCAGTTACAACTTCAAATCCCCACCGTAGCTTTACCATCACGGCCTCATGGTTTCCAGCGCTGTCTTGCTATCTGCCTTGGCATGGGGAACTGCTTCTGCCTCCTGTATCTGACGCTCCGTAGGTTCAACTGTTCCATGCATTCTTTGTCCGAAAATCGGTAAGGCGCATCCCAAACGAACCCCGGCGAAGGCCGTGTCCGCAAACGAACTACTGCTGGCATGTCAAACATCGAACGAGAGATTCAAGACAGGGTCGGAGCCGGTGTCTGTGCGCCCTATACATAGTGCGTCTGGATACGAGTATCTGATGCAAGCAAAGTTTCACAGAGCGTGTTAAGCTATGGGGACTGTGCAGGTGTAAAGAATCTAGAACTCTGTAGCCCCGTCGCCCCGCGCCAAGCCAGCCCTGAAGCTCAACGGCAATGCACTCAGCTTAGATCTGGAAGTCCAAGCTAAGCCAGAACTAATCCCAAATCCTGAGCCCGCTAAACCGCAAAACCCCACACCTCAGAACCTCAAATCCCGCCCAAACCTCTGAACCGCAAACCCTAAACCCTAAAACACGAAACCCGGGATCCCTAATCCCTTTAAACCCCAAACCCCAAAGCCCTTCAGCCCACACCTCGTTCTCCGGATACTTCACATTCAGGTACATGATCGGGACCTCTCCAGAAAGCCCAACTTACCCCGAGCACGCGAAGTGCAGATGTTTTCGAAAAGGGCTTATGTTGTCATTCGGTCTTTGAGAGGTTCTAAAATGAAACGGATTCCTTACTAGCCCCTTCAACGGGTATGGGCTCTCATGCCAGCGTGCAGGCTTGGCCCCATGAGGCTCATATGCTTTGCACTCATGGATATCTTCGGTGACTTTCTCTTCACTCTTGTGAACTTCTTTAATCGCAAGGGCAAACCCTTTAAACCCCCCGCATCCTAGGCCCTAAACCTGAGCCACAGTCGAACCACGAAACCAAACTCTCCTGCCCCGTCTCTGCGCTCGCAAGTGAAGATCTAATCTATGCTTCAGTCCAAAGCATGCGACAACCCTGTGCACGACCTGCGTAAGCACGGTGATTCGCCGCGGCACTCTCAACCCGAAAGTGTACATATCCAAGAGTCCCGAACCCTAAAACCGCCCCAAGAAGGGGCCTTAAGGAGTAGAAAAGGGCTTCGGGGCATGAAACGGCTTTCGTTGTTTTGACTGCCCGGCCTTCGTCCAGTTCTTCGGGTCTTCCCTCCTCGACTTGCAGACTGGCGCCTGTAGCTGTCGTATATCTCGGAAAGCTCTTGGTCATTCCACCATTGGGGTCTGCACGTGTGGGGGGAAAATGTTTTTCCCCAATGCGATTAGCAATTTTCGAGAGTGGTCCCTTATAGACCCTGTGGTTATACTGTTGTTCTGTTATATACCATTCCGGATCGGAGCTCCGATCTTGTAGGTTTCAAAAGGCTTTGAGACTTCAGGTTGCCAGCCATCCTCAAAGCAACGTGGGTACCCCAAAAAATGAGACCCCCCAAACATAGAGAGGGTACAAGGCTACCAAAGGTCGGAAGGGAGGGTCGAGTTTAGGCTCGTGGAGTGTAGGCAAGAAGACGACAGGTTGGAGAGGCCTGCTATTCAGTTTTGTAATTCAGAACCGATATAACACAGGGCTTCATTTTGGAAATGATAGTGTAACTGTACAGGGGTGATAAGGGAATTCCGTATGGACTATTCAGACCCCTATTACAGTATGTGACATGACTTTCTCAAGAATCCTCCATGGGACTGAGATCGAGCGCCTGCCTGAAGCCCGCAACCTTTGTTCGACTGGGAGCCTACGATTCGCCCAGGAAGGAAGTATACTCAAACTCACCACACAGTCTCAAGAGGTCCTGCTGAATCGCGTAGCCTCGTCCCTTCCAGCTCCTACAATGCCGGTTTGCAGAGGCCCCGACACATCCCTGCAAGGTCATGTCGTGGGCATAGAACTGCTTCTCATCCTTGTCCTGGCATACATGGCAAGTCGGGCTTCGGGGTCCGACAGCCCCTACGGCCCTACATCCTAAATGCAGAAACCTGAAAGCCTGTAAGCCCTGATTCGTAGAGCCTTCAACCGTGCCCGTGGACTAATCCTTGCTGAATCCTAAACCGTTGGCATCGTGGCCTGCTTCCAGTTGTAGATGCGAATCGTTGCATCACCGCCGGCGATGAAGATGCGGTCCTCGTCCACCATGCACGCATCGTTTGCAATGCCTGTAGGGTCTCGGCTGTTTGGGGTTTGGGCTTTACCGCACATGCTTTTGCGGGATCTCTTGCTGGGCCACAGCTCTTTGATGGGATTCCTGGCATCGCACGGGTTGGAGTGGACAGTACTATAAGGAATCCTCTCCGGGGTCAGGCAACAACACATGGGCCTTATTGATTCGAATATGGTTCTGTCAGGACTGTCGATGGGTTTGCCAGTATTCAGGCTAGGCAGTTAGGCACCTCAGTACTTGGAACAGCCTGTTGGGATAACATAGCTATGCAGGGACGATAAGGACGGAAATGATTCAGGCACCAGGCTGGCTTTTGCACACAACTGGTTCGGGTTGATATTAGCCAGAACCAAAACCGATGGAATCAGCTTAGTGCTTGAATGCTCGCTCTACTGACAGCTTGTAGCACCAGAACAAACGGAACTGCAAACACGGTATTGCACTTTGGTGGATTGATCGGTGTGTAACTTGGCAGAAAACATGGCACTGCTATCATACTCTCGGGGCCAAAGCAACATGGCGACTCGCGCAAACGGATACACCGGTGAAGTGGGCGTGATTGCGGAGTGGAGATTGAAAGCCTAACGCCCTAAGCGCCGAACCTCCGGTGGGCTAACCGTCAACCCGAAAGCCCTGAACGATAGACTCCCGACACAAGCCCGAACGATCCTACAAGGCTGGAGATTGCTGATATAGAGGCAGTGTCTTGGGGTTTTCTGTGCAACTTCTCCTCTATGATACGGACAGCCCGAAGTCGCAAGGCCTTGGACCCACACAGGAACCATTTGCCTCGTGTCTTCGTCTCGCCGAGCATCTCTGCAGTGGTCCAGTCCCAAATCTTCACTGTCTGCAAGAAAGACAGGCTCCGTCTGGCTCTAGCTTTCAGGCTGCCTTGACATCATCACGAGTCAGGATTTCAGGTGTGGGAGGTGAGAGTCTCGGACTTACACAGCCTCGAACCAAGACAATCTTCAAGCAAGAAGGAACGGACTTGGTTGGGTCTTACGGCAGATCTTGCACTTTCGGCGACCGATTGTTGACGCCAGCCCATTCAGACACCGAAGGCTCAACCGCACATCCCTGGTTTGTGTTACAGGCCTTGTCACCGGAGCACGTGGCTACGACGCCTTTCCCTGCGTAGCAAACGGAGAGGATGCCGTTCCTGAAGGAATGCTGCCGCTCTTCGGCGCAGAGAAGAACTCACATGCAGACCATACAATCAGGATCCTCGTCAGAAGAACCCTTGCACGATTCTAAGACCCCCCAAAATTTATCGGAGCTGTCTTTGGTGGGCTTCCACATGCAGGCTACGCTCAAGAAGCCTCAAAGTCATCTCGAAGTCTTGCTCTTTGAGTCTGTGGCCCGTGTGCTTTCCACTTTCGCAGAACCTGCACGGGGTAATTCTCGGGTATACGGGCTTCGTGATGACCCGTGATGCCCGCACCGCATCTTCCGTCGGGAGGCCAGTTTTCTGGGTTGGACCCCATAGTAAGGAAACAAGGTCATCAACAAAAGGAGATGCACTCGACCTCCACTCTGTATAAACCCTTAGAGCCCCGAAAGCGAGTTTGCAATTCGAGAGCTGAAGCTTTCTTGATGCTCGGGAACTGTCATTGTTGTTAGGAGGCCTTACAACATGCATCGTGAGGTTTCGAGCATCGTTTCGGGATTCATGATCTCGTGAAACCTCTGCCTTGAATCGCACGCAGATGTTGAAGATTCACAGATCTAACTGTAAACTCTAAAGCCTTACGATAAAGCCGGGAGCCCCTATAGACCGTACTACTCCGCCCCATTGCTTAAAGCATCAGCGCACTTGGTAAAGTAGTGCGATAAGTAAGATAAACTACAACTATACCTTCCAAATGACATTCATATCACCTCACTGATTCTCCGTTCTAGATCCTCCATGCAGACCTGGCTACATTTTCTGAAACCCGGTGTCGGACGTCGGAGCTAAGCCTGCAAGTCATTCGGGGAGGAGGCATCCCAAATGACCACTGTCCTGTTCAGGGTTTGAGGGTTTGTGTTTCAAGGGCTTAGGGTTGCTTTTCACGTGTTGTTAGGGCTTGGGGCTCAGGCTCAGGATTTTTGAGCTGTTACATGTCTCGGGTTGGGGGGTTAGGGCTCGATGAAATTCGAGCAGCCTTTGGGGCATGCAACAAGCGACATCACCAAACAATACTACCTCGGTCCAAAGGCTGCGACAGAAGCTGCTGTTAAGCAAGGGGCTGTATGTCAAGATCGGTTACGTTTTCTGCAAGGTCGGTGAATTACTTGATCTCGGAAGTTTCAAATCAACCCAGGACTCGCCTGCGAATTCACAAGAGAACCTGTAACAGGTTTTAAAAGGCAAGCAGGGAGTCATATCGCTCAGCCATGGATGGTCCGAGCATGCAGGAAATATGCCATGGGAAACGAACGCCTCTTAGAGCGCTCAGTTATCTTATTGTATGATGCCCTTTCGTTGTTTAAGGCATTTCCTTCTTCCTTAGCAAGGCACGTCTTTTCAAATTAGAGGGGCCTTGGACTCTCCCGGGCTTCTCAAGAACATCGGAGTCGTTTTGGCTATGTCTTCGGACGTGCCGGAAGGATGGCATTATAACGACGCAGCTGTTCGTACGCAAGGTCTTAGACTTGAGGGAAGGGCCTTAACTAAACCTGCCCCTCCGCATCGGGCATCAAGGTTCGGAGTTTTGGGGTTTAGGGTTCCAGGTTGGAGACATTCAAGACAAGTCAGGGTTCCAAAATTCTCTCTACACAGTCTCATGTGTAGCATTATATGTTTCCGTTACTTTCGCACACGAATTTTTTCACCGACCCGGCTGGACAAAGTGCTGAGACCGCCACCGGTCGTAGGAGCAGGTGGCAAACTGACGGCCGTCCTGCAGTGTTCTGGGCTTCAGGCTTTGGATTTCTTTGCGAGATTGAGGAATGCGCAAGCCCATGGTAGGAGTTTAGGAAGATAGCCCGAAGCCCTCAACATCTTGAATCCTTAGCAGAAGCCCCCTCAAGGCCAGGGGCATGAAGGAACCAGGCTTCCAGCGGTGTGTGGCCGGCACGATGCGTAAAGGCTCGGGGAGGCCTGACTGCAAAGCCTCTTCAATGATGTTGATACTAATGATTTGACCCAGGCGTTTATGCTGCTGTCGTTGCAACGCCGCTACGATGGCTTGTGTCAGCAGCTCCTTCAAGAAGCCACGAAGGCAAACCACTCAAAAAAGACTCTGCCCCGCCGGACACCACAAAAAATGTAAGTCTCGCCCCTGGGAAGTAGCAGGCAGAATCCTGACATAGCCTAAGAACAGAAGACGTACTGGAGCAAATTGAAGAGCATGGCAGGCTCGAAATCAGAGTAAAGCCCTTGTAGGTTGGTCCTTGCCCAGGTGGCACATTTTGAGGACGGTTGCAAACCTGAAGGTCACGGAGGAGCAGCGTGGTAAAAGGTAATTAGATCAAGTCCGGGGCGTAGTCTGCACTACAACCTCCCTTGACGGACCACACACTACGCCTTTAACTAGCCTCAAATCAGAAGAGCGAAGACCCTGGCCAAAAACACAAGCTCGACTGTCTCCAAACATGCCCTGGGCTGCAGGCGGAAACCCGACGTCTGATTAAAGTTGTTCTCCTGTCCCGCATGCTCAACACCCGGTCGTCCTGAAAATGACGCTTACATACGATAGATGATATATCCCAAGCTCTGTTTGTGCCTCCCCCACCCCCACACCTCACTTTTGATCGAAGCAACTCAACCTAGGACCCCGAAACTCTGACCAAGTCCGAGGCCTCTCCGACAGCTTCCAGCCAATGCCCGGTTCGCCAATATCCTGGACATCTGTGAAAAATCTCATCGAAATTTAAGTCTGCTGTCCCAGGGTCCTAAGCCGGCGGTGTTTTAGGGGCTTGTTCCGGGCCCGACGAATGGATTAAGTTGTGATCGCCATCCGCGTGTAGTGTGCTGATGCTGTTCGTGGTATCGGACAGCCTTGCTGCTGCCTGATGCCGCATCTCATCAAGTAGCTGTCGCTTGCCTTGCGATCTGTATTGGCTTCTGGTCACAGCCCACGAGCATCCGTAGCGCTGTCGTTTCACGCAGCATATGCTGCGAGTCAGCAAGCCTGGGGCTAAAGAACTCGAGAACTCGTGTCTCCAGGGCTTCAGGAGTTGAGGTGCGACATTTGTAACATTCGGCGGCAAAATTGACTTGCATCATTGTACAGTAGTTATTGTAATCGCAAACGGCGGAAGGTTGTGATGTCATGGCGGGCACTGCGAGGCCCCTTTGGCCAGGAGATGTGGCGTGAACCAAGGCAGCCCTCCCCAACAATACCTATGTAGACAGGACGACGACGACCACCACTTCCACCACTCCTGGAATCTTCAAAGTTTACAAATTAGTCACATCGTCAGTCCTCCCCGTAGCCCATGTGCCCGATTTTCGTGCACAGCGAGGAGCTGGTGTCCTGGGATGCGGCACTGAGTCCGTCTCTGCTCATCTGTATTATAGGTATGGGCCGGTATGGGGGTTTCAGAATGTCCGAAGGCATCCGCGAAGCCTACACAGAGTAGGATCCTGCTGTTAAGGACCCCGAAATGATGTAGCCTCTCCGGATCCTAAAACCACTCGAGTGTCTGTGTCCGATCTTCGAAGGCATGAAGTCACGGGGCGAACTGACACGGCCGTGTGGCAAACGGCTTCAGATAGTACAGGTTCACTGCCCCACAGAGTTTGCCGCCCTACTATTCTGTTGGCCCGAGCGTCGATGTCCCAACAGCGCACGGTGGCATCGTCTGCTCCCGAGACAATCAAGTTGTCCCTTTGCATGGGCAGAAGCACTCGTTGAAGGACTTTCAAGTCCTGGCAACCAAACCCGAAGCCTAAACTCGAAGCGGCAAGCCCCGATAAGCAAAGTTGAAGCGAAATGCACAATTTCCAGTGAAGGGGCCTGAATAAGTACAACAGGGTCTGGTCAGTATTAATATGAAGGGACAGAATTCAATGCTCTATATTACATCAGCCCAGGGCACAGCGCACTCATCACGCGCGTTAAGGGTGCAAATCTCCGGCTCCACATGCAAGGTGACTCTGCAAGACGCATGTACCCTAATTCTGAGCTCCTAAACAGCAGAAAGCCTCATGACATATGCATTAATTGTAAGCATCATTTTGTGATATCGGGGAAGCCTACATGCACTTGAAACCCCTGCGTACACCTAAACCCCGGCCTGAGGTGCAGGAAGCACCAAATCGCTCCGCAGCCCTCGAGTTGGAAGAAGCTCCTGCGCTCTGAGCAATCTTTTGGGAAGCAGTAGAATTTAAAGACATCCCTGTAGATCGAAGACATCTAAACTAAATGCCAGTGATCTGCGGGAGACAGTACTAGGAAACCCTAAACAACAGTCTCACTTATGAAAAGGTCTTATGGCTGGCTCTGTGGGATCTTGAACATACGTCTCTACGCCTGGGCTGTTGGAGGAGGAGCTTCGAGGTTGCATCTTTGAGGTCTATTTGATGCGGGCTTCCAGGATTAATTCGGGCTTCCAGGATTGGGAATGAGGATCAGGATTTATAAGGGTTCAAGACTTAAGATATCGTTTGGGGCCTTTGGGGTGACCTTGGGGGAAGGCTTCCGGTTGTCTGATCCGTCTTCCGATGCTTTTTGGTCTGGGATGAGCATACTCCCAGATCTTCCGAAAAACCTTCAGTACGCAAACTCATGACATCACATGATGGATCCGAGTGCAGTGCGATAAAGCACCATTTCCAGGTATTTCTAGCATTTCTAAGTGGTTTGCGCATCCTGTCCAGGGCTTTCCCTAGATGGTGACTTGGAATGATCACTCTGCCTCCTATTGCTCAGGATAGAGATAAACTGATCAGACACAAAGTCCTAAACCCCCACGTCGGGAATGCGTCCTCTCGGGGCCGGCGTCGCGGTGGCCCGTCATCCTCTCGGCACTGTCGGGAAGCTTGGCTAACACGGCAACTCCCACCCCCGACGTTGAAGGAAGGCCGGAGTAACAAACATTTCTACACTGAAGGCTATTCCCTCGGGTAGACCCACAATAACACTGATAGCTTTGTCTTTAATCAACGAACTGAACCTACAGCCCAAACATCCCCAAACCCCGAACCCAATGGCTGTGTCCCTGAGTCATAATCCTAGAAACTTAAGCCTTGACCCCTAATCCCTAGGTCCCTAAACTCCAAGCCCCAAGAACAAAAAAGCGAAGTCCTGAAGACATCCTGAATCATCAACGCCTAAATCTTCAATGTGCTCAATTGCATCCAAAACCTCAATCTGCCTAAATACTTTTAAACTACATCCGTAAGTGTCAACAGACTAAGCCAGTTTACTCCCCACATCCCTGGAGGTTGCATCTCTGGCCGCCTGAAGAGCGTGCAGCCCGTCACCAGGCTAAAGATCCTCTGCGCTCGTGGCAAGATGTATGGCTTTGGGCTTTTGGATACGGGTTATGATTTTGCAAAATTAGGCTTAGATCTTCCGAATTTATGCTGGCTTCATGGCTGGGGGACTTTAGGCTTAGGGTCTGGAATCGGTGCTAATCGGTCTGTAAGGCTTCGGCGCGAACGGGGTATCACCGCGAGTTTTAAGCTGTGATGCTGGGCCGGGCTCCAGAAACAGTGAAGGCAACCACAGAAGGGCAGGACAGGAAGAATCCCTTGTTTGAAGTCACGTGCATTTGTGCGGCGTCCTGACAGTCTTGTCTAGCCCACCAACTGCAGCCCGTTGCCCGGGCAACGCGCAAACTGCCTGGTAACTTCAAGCCGGCACAGAGCTTGCTCTCTCTTGATGCACAAGCTCATCACAAATATGTGACTGGAATTGATTATTCGCCGATTGAACCTGTGCCACCGGTCCAAATAACTTGCAAGCCCGTTCCTGGCCCAAAATCTCATTTAAGGAAAACCTTACCTAAGACTACCATACATGCGGGGCTAATACGTGCAGCCGATGCCCACTGGCTCGTTGCAAACCAGAAGCTTATCCGCCCTGCAAACGAAAGTTACCCGACACTGGAACTCCCCTTGTCGCATGACTTCGCCCGCGGCACCTTCATAGGGAACATATTGATCCAGTACCTTCCAGAGCCAGCTTTAGTTACCAGCGAGCGAGGGGCCAAAGAGTCTTTGGCTTGTGGGTTTCGGGGGCTCGGCGTTGCAGGCTGGGCATTCAAACGAAGAGCATGCGGAACACCATTGCACAAATACTACCTCCATTCGTGGATCACTTTGTTTCGTGATCATACGTTCGTAAGAGTAAAATTGGATCCAACAAGAAAACAACAAGCTGCAGGGCCTTTGTGTTCACCCTGACATAGAGCTTCATCGAGACCCATGCCCAGACCCTTACCTGTAGTGGATGTTTTCGGCTACCTTGTTGGCTGTTGATGGGACTCAAGAAACTATGTACAGCAATTAAAAGTCGACTTACGCCCCGCAGGCCAACGGCCAAGTTTAGGGCCTGGCATCTTCTAAGGATGCTTAGATGATGTTCCGAATCCAATGACATTGCAAGTGAACTAGGTCACGTGAAGAGCAGCTCGCCGGAGGGGATGCGCTCCTGACCGGACTTTGAGTAACATGCCCTTTATCGTCCATATATACATATATTAAAAGTAGATAGAACACATATGTATGCCTTGTAATCTCGCTACGCAGCCCTTGTTGTGCTCAAGAATCCGAGACAGACATGTGCATTGAGGCTGACATTCACTCTACCAGGCTCTGTTCCTCTCCATCTTTTTCATCTGGAAGCTCCTTGGAGTTCCAGACCTCTGCAAGACAACATCAGGGGCGTGCGAATTGGCGGATCAAGTTGTGTGATGCTTCTTATCACGACCACAGACAAGCATCTCTGATTTCTGAAACTCTCACAAGACTTGGCTGTAGGACTTCCTTGACAAGGCTTTAGTGCTCTTATACGGAGCCTCACTGAGGCGCTCAGGCGCTCACACCAATCTTCCACAGACGGCAAGTGTAGTCGTCACTGCACGACAGGATCTGGTCCTGTAAGCATCCAGACGTAAATCTCCGGACACCTGACTGCAGGTCAGCTGTGGTGGAAGAGCTAAGTGCATCGTAAGGGGAACTCATTTCAGATGCCGAGGCTTCTGGTGCATGCTTACCAACAGCACATACTTCCGTCTTTGACTCAGAGCCACTTGTGTTACGACGGATCCGGCAGTCCTCGCGATAAGGCACGGCTTGGTTCACGAAGTTCAGATGGCCTTCAAACTCCTGCCACGGAGCGCAGCTGCAAGCTTGAAGAGACGTGGCTTGATGAAACAAATATGTATATATATATATATATATATATATATTATATCAATCAGAAGGCATTTCCACTTCTGCAGTCTGCCTTGGCAGAAGCTTCCTTGACCGTGATGGTCTCGGGCAGGGTTCTGGCATGCCCTCACCCGTGAGCCTAAACACTAAACCCTAAACCCGGGTCTTAGGATTGTGCAGATAGCAAGGATGTGATTGACTTCCACGAAGACTCCTGTTGAGATACACCGAGAGTGCCCAATACACCTCAGTCAAGGAGCATACCTTAATCATACAAAGAAGCCCTACATGGCTCGAGGTAGTTTCGTTGACTCAGGCGTAACCCGGAGACGATGTACCCTGCCTGCAGTGGCTTGAAGTTGTTGTTGGCCTCATGGACATTGATGGCAAAAGGCTCACTGAAAGCCCAGGCCTGCAATCCTACAGCCTCCACGAACATCCGGCTTAGGTGTTTAAGGGTTTGGGGCTTGGCAGCAGAGGATCGGCTTTATCGAAGATCTGCCCACCGCAACAAACACATACGCCGACATACGCCGCAACTCTAAATGCTCCGACGCTCTGTGGAGTCTTGGCCAAGGCACGTCCCAGGTGCGTATGAGGTAGTCGATGCTGCAAGTGATCACTATCTCGGCAGGTAAGCATTGCTCTGCCAACACATCCTGACAACTAAACCCACCTGCGAGAGGTTGACACCCTGCGTTTCAAGAGCACCTACCATGCCTGGCACAGTCTCATCTGGGAACAGGGGGCTTACCCACGAATCATGTTCTCCAAAGGGTGGATGGTACACATGTGCCTATCTGGTGTTGCTCGCACAACGGGATGGTTCCCGATGAGAGGGACATACCCAGGACACTTCTGTAGTAGCAGGTCCAAACCTAAATTGACTCAACGGAACTCAAAACCGTCACAAGAGACAATGAGGCAAGTGAATGCAGGCTGTCACAACCGTCAACTTCTCCAAGATCTGGACATCCGGCTTTACGTCCACATACTCATCGCGCCCAGGATGCGTCCTCGGGCGACAGCATCATCCCCACCACCTACATAGGCGGTCCGAACCAGCCTCAGGCACCCGGAACGAAGCCCTCGAGTCTCGATTACTCAAATCAAGATTTAGGTTTAGGGGCAGCGAAGAAGCTATAGGTTCATGAACCGCTACAAGACGTAAACATGCAAGCATGACATGATGTCACCTCATATCCTACAGTACTTCGACACACTCTGTGTAACATAGGCGAGTTGGCCTGGGTTTAATCGTTGAAAACCTGAACAAGCTAAAAAGCTACACCCCGTTGCTGAGGGCCAATCTCGGGCGACATGGGATTCTCAGTGAAGTAGCGTTCCTGCATGCCGGCTTTCACAGAGGTTGGCCCTGCGATTCTGGGTTCTTGCTTCATAACAGGGCCATAAAGTCAAAGTCGCATTCCACCACTATGGGAATTAGCAATAATCATTGGCTTGGGTAAATCTCCGACATATGCGCACTTAGGGTCCCTTGGGCGACCGTTCTTGCATTGAACAGTCCAGATGCTTGCCATGCCGACAGGCTCTCTAAATCTGGACTGGTTTGGAGGAGTTGGCTTTGGACTGGAGGTCCCTGCTTGGTGTCGTTCCGCTAGAGGGGCCAAGGATCCTGCCTTAAGACCCAAATAACGATTACTTCTTTTGTGAAGGTCCCGTGTAAGCCCACGGCTGTCTGAGTCTTTTTTCTCTGCAGCTCCAGATCTGAGATGCCAAGCCCGACTCAAAAACCCTACCACTCACTAACTCCTGATCTGGTTGGGAAGGCTTCGGATTTCTTGTTCGGGTCGCCGACGTCCAATGTGCCGCGCATTTCGGAACAAAACATGACAACTCTCTGGCCTGTTGCTCCTCCGGGGTGTCTGCAACCTCACGTCCAAATTAGCAGCCTAGTTACTCGATTTCCCAGAAGGAGGAGGACGATAGAGAGAGAAAGAGAGAGAGAGAGAGACAGAGAGACAACACTCAACAATCGAACCATTCTGACAACCTGCCGGAACCACTGCCGGGGCCCTCGACCTCTCCGGCACCACCACACCTGATCAAAAAACAGCAAAGCGGTTCGAACGAATCCCTTGACTCCATAGTGTAGTTCCTGGTTGTATGCTGCCTTGTCACCTTGTTATCTATTTCCCATGGAAAGATATGTATGTAGCTCAGGGAACTCGGTTGGAAAGGGCAGAAACCAAGTGTAATGCCGGAAGACTTGGCATTGGTTGCACGATCTTCATATGCACGAATAGGTGCTGAAGTTTGGGCATCCTTTGCTGGCTTGCCTGTGTGATTGGGTATACTTCCGTGACCGTTCTGTTATAACTTAACCATTTAACCCCTAAAGTAAGATGTAATTGGAGCGTTGAGCTAGACGCTTGCGGCTCAGACGGCAGAATGCGCAGAGATGAAAGCACTACCACAGAAGACAGCACAGCCGCAAAGAAGGTTCGCAAGCGTGCCTCACGAGCATCTTCCACTCCTGGCCGGCTTTACCCTACTCCCGCACAATCTGTGGCTTAGATTCAAAGGGCCTAAGACCATCAGTGCGAGTCCTCCAACCAGCAATTAAACCAGTGTTGACATGATTGGCTACAAGCGAGGTCCAGGACTCGATTGACTCCTCATGTAGTTGCAGTGGTTACTCTAGTGTGGCATGGGGGACCTGATAATCAGAATAGGGTGTGGGCATAATGTAGTATAGTCAGAATCGTTTGGTGCAGGGAAGGAATCAACACCACTTTCTCGCGGAGGACGGAAAGCGTAGACGAAGACCCAGCGATTTCTGGCTTGGCTTGCGTGTGCGTCCTCGTCCTCCTCCTTCGGCAAGGGGCGGTAGAGCGGATTGGAGAGATCCTCCTCCTGCGAGCAAGGGCATAGTGCAGAGAGGCAAACCCCTCACCCCCGACATACGAAGTAGCGTCTCTATACACATGGCACCACGCCTAGATCTCAACTGTGTTCGACGTTGTTTGCACTCCAGTGAAATCCGATGGATCGCGTAGACTTTGAACGCTACAAATCTCAATCGCGATGCTCATCTCGCACTTATCCCCAATCGAGACTTGTGACGGTAGCCAGGTCAGGTTTTGCAGAGGTGTTTGTACATTGGGGAACTTAAAAAGAATACCATACCCAGTTAGTCAAGCCCCTTTTAATGCAGGACCTTATGCCTAAAACCGAGGCCCGGCACCTTTTTGTCGAAGCCCTATATCTAATCCTCCTGAACACCTCTACCTCAGCCGCTCGTTGCAGCCGCAGGACCAGATGCTCTCGCTCGAGGCCGTAGACGGGTACCGGGCCACCCAAGAAACTGCATGGCACCAGGGCCTCCGATGCGGAGATGCCGGGCGTGGTTGGAGGGGGGAGGCCTGGATGGCTTCTAGCACTCCGTCGTTGGTGGGCCGCGCGGACATGTGCTGCTCTTCGTGGCTGGCACTGGTTGCTCTTGACCATGCGCTTGTGTGCACGAAAGTTGAAGCTTGAATCTCTGGTGGGTGTTGGTTGCAATCCTAAACCCCAACCCCTATAATCCCTATAAGCCCCAACGCCTAAAAGCCGTAAAGTTCTTCGGCAGCACGGATGCCACCCAAGATCATTGGCCATCATGGGACACAAGGAACCATGACTACGGACATCTCCATAAGACTCCATGTGTTGTTTCCCGATGCTGTACCGGAGAAAAACCATAGAATCTTATTGCTGTGGCACTGAAGTTTGCAACATTCCCACAATATACGACAATGCTGGAGGCCGGCATGACACCCGAGGGGCTAGCTGCTCTGATCAAGGGGTGCCCAATCACTTCTGTCTTTAATTTTGGGGTCACTTGTGTCTTTTTTTCCTGGGTCGCTTGTGTCTTTCTTTTCTGGTCACTGGTGTCTTTTTGCTTCTTTCGCAGCAACAGTCTCGAGCGAAAGCCCTTTTAAGCTCTTTTTGGCCACCTCTGGGCTGTCGGTCTGGGTTTACTCCTTTTGGGGCTTCGGCCTGGGTGTGCTCCTGTGTTCTTTCATTCGGGTTTCGGTCTGGGTTTACTCCATTTCCACCTTCGGCCTGGGTTTACTCCTTTAGGGTTTCGGGCTCCGTTTGCTCCTTTGAGGGATCGGGCCTTCTTACTTTTAATGTTTCGGTCGGGGTATACTCTTTTTAGTCTACTCCTCTGTTCTTTCATTCGGGTTCGGTCTAGGTTTACTCCTTTTCGGGCTTCGGCCTTTGGGTTCTCTCCTTTTAGGGTTTCGGGGTCCCTTTACTCCTTTTAGGGATCAGGCCTTCTCATTTTAGGGTTTCGGTCTGGGTTTACTCCGTTTAAAGCTTCGGCCTGGCTGGCTGTACTCCTCTGTTCTTTCATTCTGGTTTCGGTCTGGGTTTACTCCGTTTAAAGCTTCGGCCTGGCTGGCTGTACTCCTCTGTTCTTTCATTCTGGTTTCGGTCTGGGTTTACGCCTTTTAAGGCTTCGCCCTGGGTTTACACCGTTTAGGGTTTCGGGCTCCGTTCACTCTTTTTGGGATTGCTCCCTTTAGGGCTTCGGCCTGGGTTTACTCCTTTTAGGGTTTCGGCGTCCTTTTAGTCCGTGTAGGGGTCGGGCCTTCTCATTTTAGGGTTGCGGTGTGGGTGTACTCCGTTTAAAGCTTCGGCCTGGCTGTACTCCTTTGTTCTTTCATTCTGGTTTCGGTCTGATTTACCCCGTTTGAGGCTTCGGCCAGGGTTTATTCCTGTGTTCTTTCATTCGGGTTTCGGTCTGGGTTTACTCCTTTTAGGGCTTCGGCCTGGGTTTACTCCTTTTAGGGTTTCGGGCTCTGTTTGTTCCTTTTAGGGATTCGGGCTTCGGCCTGGGTTTACTCCGCTTAGGGCTTCGGCTTGGGTCTACTCCTGTTTATGGTTTCGGGCTCCGTTAATTATTCCTTGGGACTTCGTTTTTTAGGGTTCCGGTCACGGTTCAGTCCTTTTTACGGCTTCGGCCTGGGCTTACTCCTGGTTTCTGTCATTAGGGTTTCGGTCTGGGTTTACTCCTTCTAGGGCTTGGGTCTGTTCTTATTCCTTTTATGGCTTCGGTCTGGGTTTGATCGTTTTCAGGGTATCGGTTTCTTTCAAGCTTACCCTTCACTTCTTTAGGGTATCAAGGTCGGTATACCATTTTTTCGCTTTGGACCTTCTTTCACTACGGTTTCGGTCTGGGCTTACTCTTTTTAGGGCTTCGGGCTGGCTTTGATCGTTTTGGGGGTTTCGGCTTTCTTTCAAGCATACCTTTCGTTTCTTGCAGGGTATCGGGTTGGGTTTACTGCTATTTTCGTTTTGGGCCTTGTTTCATTAGGGTTTCGGTCTGGGTTTACTCCTTTTCCGCCTTCGCCCTGGGTTTACTCCTTTTAGGGTTTTCTGGCTCCGTTTATGGATGCAAAACTCTCTGATTTTTTGTTTTTCTTGGGTATGATTTTTGTTTTTGTGCGTTTGCTTGGTCTGGGAGGGACGGAGGGAGGGAGGGAGGTGGATTTTTCCTAAGGAAAACACTAATTCCCTCACATTTTTGACGGATTTGGTGCCATTCTGCCTAGATTTTCCTCAGGACAACGTACGTTGCCTTAAGGCAAACGTACGTTACCTTGGTTTTCCTAGGGAAACGACAGTTTTCCTTACATTGTAGACGGATTTCGTGCCATTTCCCACGTTTCCTGACGAAAACCTACGTTATCTTCTTGTTTGTTGTTGTTGTCTTGCGAAAAACCGACATTACCTTGGCTGTGGTTGTTGTTGTTGTTGTTCCTGTTATCGTTCTTGTTACCATTCTTCTTGTGGTTGTTGTTAGCCTTATTACTTTTATGATTATGTATTATTGTTTCATTATTGTACTATTCATTTTATTTTTTGTTATTTTTCGTTGTTTATTACTGTTATTACTGTTGCTGTTGTTGTTGCTATTGTTATCGTTGTGGTTGTTGTTGCTGTTCTCGTTATTCTTAAGCCGGTGTTGTTGTTGTTGTGGTTGTTGTTGCTCTTCTTCTTCTTATTAGTATTCTTTTTGTTCTTGTTGTTGCTATTGTTACTATTGTTGTTGTTGTTGCTGCTGTTGTTGTTGTTGTGTCGCTGGTTTTCGGTAGGGTCTGCAGTTCAGAAGTTCAGAAAAACGGGGGGGAAAGAGGGAGGGAGAAAGCAGCAAAGTTTGCAGTTCAGAAAAACCGGGGGGGGGGGCCTATTTGCAAACCTTCCAAAATGACTTTGTTTTCTTCGCTTTTACACCCTAAAGCGATTTCGCGTGGCTTCTCGATTTTGTGTGTTGGAGAAGAGGCGTTTTCTCATTTATTCGTTTTACAAAGGAGACTCTCTTTCGCTTTACTTTGTTTTCTTGCTTTTTTACTCCCCAGCGAATACGTCTGGCTTTCGCCTTCTTGTCTGTCGGTGAAGACGTTTCACCCATGACTATTTAAATTCTTCGCTATTAACCCCCTGAAGCGTTTTCGTCTGGCTTTCTCCTTCTTGTGTGTTGGAGAAGACGTGTTTATTCATTTCTTCACGGCTGAAGAGAGCGGGGGGGTTGGGGG
>BGNK01000821.1:7284-72368 GCA_003297005.1 Symbiodinium sp. clade A Y106 | reverse complement strand
GTGGTGGAGAAGAGAAGATATTTTTATTGTCTTAATAATAATAGTAATAGTACTAGAAATAGTACGAAAGCAAAGCGTTAAAGCAGAGCAGCGGAGAAGCAGAGAAGCACAAAAGCTGAAAAACAAAAGGAAAGCAAAGGCAGAGGAAAGCAATCAACAAGAAAAACAACAAACACTCAAAGCACGGAAGAGCAGCAAGCAAAAAGTTAAAAGAAAAAGCGAAGCAGACAATCAAAAAAGCAGCAGCAGAGAAGCAGAAAAGCCAAGAAGCGAGAGAAGCGGAAAAGGAGAGAAGCAGAAAAGCAGAGGAAAGCAAAAACACAAAAATCAAAAAACAACACAAAGCAAAATATATATATATATATATATATAATCAGGGAAGAGCTGCAAGCAAACACTTCAAAAAGAGAAAAGCGAAGCAGACAATCAGAGAAGCAGAAAAGCAGAGAAGCAAGAGAAGCGGAAAAGCAGAGAAGCAGAACAGCAGAGGAAAGCAAAAGCAGAGGAAAGCAAAACCACAAAAATCAAAACACAAAAAACAAAAAATACCAAAGCAGGGAAGAGCTGCAAGCAAAAAGTTAAAAGAGAAAAGCGAAGCAAACAATCAAAAAAACAGCAGCAGAGAAGCAGAAAAGCAAAGAAGCGAGAGAAGCGGAAAAGGAGAGAAGCAGAAAAGCAGAGAAGCACAAAAGCCGAGGAAAGCAGAAACGCAGAGGAAAGCAAAAACACACAAAAACAAAAACAAAAAAACCCAAGAAACACAAAAAATTCTCAGATAATTCGGATTCCTCCGTTTATTCCTTTTAGGGATTCGGGTTTCGGACTGGGTTTACCCCGTTTAGGGCTTCGGTCTGGGTTTGCTCCTTTTTAGGGTTTCGGGCTCCCCGTTTGTTCATTTTAGGGATTCGGACTTCGTATTTTAAGGTTTCGGTCACCGTCGACTCCGTTTAGGGCTTCGGCCTGGGCTTGATCGTTCTTAGAGTTTCGCCTTTCTTTCAAGCTTACCTTTCGCTTCTTTCAAGGTATCGGGGTCGGTTTACTCCACTTTCGCTTTGGGCCTTCTTTCATTACGGATTCGGTCTGGGTTTACTCCTACTGGTTTACTCTTTTTCCGGTTCCGCGGCCCCTTTACTGTTTAGGGATCGGGCCTTCTCATTTTAGGGTTTCGGTCTGGGTTTACTCCGTTTAAAACTTCGGCCTGGCTGTACTCCTCTGTTCTTTCATTCTGGTTTCGGTCGGGGTTTACCGCTTTTAGGGCTTCGCCCTGAGTTTACTCCGTTTAGGGTTTCGAACTCCGTTTATTCCTTTAAGGGATTCGGGGTTCGGTCTGGGTTTACACCTTCTAGGGCTTCGGCCTTTGAGTTTTCTCCTTTTAGGGTTTCGGGGTCCCTTTACTCCTTTTAGGGATCGGGCCTTCTCATTTTAGGGTTTCGGTCTGGGTTTACTCCGTTTAAAGCTTCGGCCTGGCTGGCTGTACTCCTCTGTTTTTTCATACTGGTTTCGGTCTGGGTTTACGCCTTCTAAGGCTTCGCCCTGGGTGTATACCTTTTAGGGTTTCGGGCTCCGTTCACTCTTTTTGGGATTGCTCCCTTTAGGGCTTCGGCCTGGGTTTACTCCTTTTGGGGTTTCGGCGTCCTTTTAGTCCGTGTATAGGGGTCGGGCCTTCTCATTTTAGGGTTGCCGTGCGGGTGTACTCCGTTGAAAGCTTCGGCCTGGCTGTACTCCTTTGTTCTTTCATTCTGGTTTCGGTCTGGGTTTATCCCTTTTGAGGCTTCGGCCTGGGTTTATTCCTGTGTTCTTTCATTCGGGTTTCGGTCTGGGTTTACTCCTTTTCCGCCTTCGGCCCGGGTTTACTCCTTTTAGGGTTTCGGGCTCCGTTTCTTCCTTTAGGGATTCGGGTTTCGGACTGGGTTTAGGTTTACTCCTTTTTCGGGTTTCGGGCTCCGGTTATTCCTTTTCGTGATTGGGACTTCGTATTTTAGGGTTTCGGTCACGGTCGGGGTATACTCTTTTTAGTTTGCTCCTCTGTTCTTTCATTCGGGTTTCGGTCTCGGCTTACTCCTTTTAGGGCTTCGGTCTGGGTTTACTCCTTTTAGGGTTTCGAGCACTGTTTATTCTTTTTAGGGATTCGGGCTTCGGTCTGGGTTTACTCCGCTTAGGGCCTCGGCCTGGGTTTGCTCCTGTCTTGTTTCAGTAGGGTTTCGGTCTGGGTTTACTCCTTTTAGGGCTTCGGCCTGGGTTTACTCCTTGGTTTGGGCTTCGAGGCCCCTTTACTCCTTCTGGGGATCGGGCCTTCTCATTTTAGGGTTTCGGTCTGGGTTTACTCCGTTTAAAGCTTCGGCCTGGCTTTACTCCTGTTTTCTTTCATTGGGGTTTCGGTCTGGGCTTACTCTTTTTGGGGCTTTGGCCTGGGTTTGATCGTTTTGAAGGTTTCGGCTTTGTTTCAAGCTTACCTTTCGCTTGTTTCAGCGTATCGGGTTGGGTTTACGCCTTTTTCGTTTTGGACCTTGTTTCATTAGGGTTTCGGTCTGGCTTTGCTCTTTTTAGGGCTTGAAAGACACAATGATTTGGCAAGAAAAAACGGCAGAATGAACAACAGAAGTGAAAGGACGAGAAAGGAACGACAGCAAAACGGCAAAACAAAGAAAGGAGTATATGGAGAAACGACAAGGAAGGAGCGAAACGAAGGAGCTGAAGACCAAATAACCCAACAGAGGCGAAGAGAAATACTAAACGACAAGAGCAGCTAAAGTATCAAAGACAGAAACATAGGAGAAATAACGAGGGAAAGTGCAGAAGGGAAGAAGGGCAGAAAGAAAGAAGAAACGAACCACGTGAAAAAAAAAAACAAATGTATATGTATATGTCTATGTCCATGTGTATGTATATGTATATGTATATGCATATGTATATGTATATGCATATGCATATGTATATGTATATGTATATGTACATGTACATGTATATGAATAGGTATAGGTAGAGGTAAAGGCATAGGTGCTACCAAGGGGCGTCTCGTTCGAGACTGTTGCCTCCGGACAATAAAAAAGACACCAGCGACCCCGAAAAAAAAGACACAAGTGACCCCCCCAAAAAAGACACAGGTGACCCCCCTTCCCTGATCAAGCGTAGAGGCTTGGCCCTGAACCGGCTCAGAGTCTGCCCTAAAACAGCGTGAACTCTGCTAGAAATGAAACACGAGGAGGTCGCGGAAAAACCACCCACACCTGCAGTATCAATCCTAAGTTTACAAGCCTAATTGTGTCTGCACTTCTGCCTCGTTCTCTTCTGTGAACGCATCCTGGCGACAATTTACTGCATCTCCGCATGCCGGCACTTCAAGTCTTGCAAGTATAGGGTTGTAAAGAGTTCTATGCTACTCTGTATGGTGAGGAAGCATATTTGGGAACCGCATAAGGAACACTATTGCCAATTATTCAGGCCGATACATTAGAAAGCCTCATCTGGTAGAGAGGCGTGCTTCAAGCTCCATGTCCTTCTTAATGATTTATTGGCATCGTTCGGAAAACTTGGACTCCTGGCTGCAAGACCAGTTCGTAGGCTGCTGCTGCGAACCCTCTCTGTGGAGGTTTAGGGTGTTGATGTGCGGGGCTGTGTTAGGGGTTTAAGGGTCTGTAGGTTCAGGTTTCAGGGGTCGAACCGGACATTCAGGGGAGTCGCAAAGACGAAGAGATGGTGAGAAGCCACACCCCTTAAAACCCCGAAAGCTTAAATTAACTCCTGCAAAGTCCAATTTCCATCTATCAACCAAAAGCTTCAGAAACGGTAAGCCATGCCGTGAAGCCCAATCTCGCATCCATTCATGAAAGAGAAACCGAGCAACATGCCGAACACCGAAGCCGCAGACCCTGCAAGACACTGCAACACGCCATCACGCCCGGCTTAGCGAAGAGCCTGTGATGAAGCCATGCGGCCCGAGAGCTGGTGCTTCTAATTCATGCCCCGAGCTGTCCCGAAGCCCTAAACCCTTGTAGCCCTACATATGATCATAAGTCCAAGCCCAATTCTCACATCAGCCCGGGAGATCCTGCAAAGGTTCTGTTGTGTGCTTACTTTCATGAGCCGGGCTGGCGCGAAGCAGCGGCAGAGGACTTGCACGGTCCCTCCCTCCCAAAGAGCCCTAAACAAAAGCTGAAGACCTGCCGTCAGACCTCCTCCGACAGCACGGAAACCTGGTGACTTCCGATCTGGCTCCAGGTGCACTGCAGCACGAACTCTCAGCACCACTTTTCTGATTTGGACGCTTTACAAGCTAAGAAAAGGACTTTGCCTCCTGCGGCCAAGGTTTGAGCCTATCAGGGTATGATAGACGCTAGCCTAGAAGTGAATCTCTGAGATGTGGCGTTGGCCCCAGTCTCACGAATGCGAGCACGCAAACGCCAGTCATCGCCACTCCTCGTTGAAGGCGCGTTTCAAAGTTGAGCTTTCATGTGCAGGGGCACATCGAGGGAAGGATTGCAACATGCCTCTGGACAGCCTTCCTGTGGACAGGAACCGGGCCGGACTTGGGTGTTCTTTTTATGGTGCAAAAGACTCAGGTTCGAGGGGTTGTAGCGGTTCTTGCGATCTGAACAACCAGGACCTATGCTAAGTACACCGAAACCTTGCTTCTGTTTCCCGGCCCCAACAGATCGAACCAAGCAAAGGACCTCAACAACTGAGACCCAAAGATCTCTCCAAAAACATCAGAGTGAAGCTAAAGACTCGAGACCCCACCCTTTACTGTCGCAAGAGTCAGTGGTCATAGTGACATCTAACGCGACCTCTCTCCGGACATCACTGCATGATAGAACTGCATACATCACTGAGGAAGTCACATAATGCTGTGACCGCCTTACTTAGGGGCCTTTATACTAATTACAAGGGATCCTTCTATTTCGGACCTTATGTTGGGGTCCCCCGATTTCAAGCCTCCGGGATGAGGTTCTGCACCGCGATGAGTCGCCTGGTGGAGGCATGGATGCCCGGACGCCCGGTGAAGGGTTTGAGGCTTAACGGTTTATAGGGTCCTCAACATTTCATGGCGATTTACGGCTCTAAAACTTTAGACACTGGCTATTTGCATGGCCGAAGCTCCTAAGCAAACAAACAAATCGTAGGCCCAAAAGAGGTTTTCAAGGGTTTTGTTTTGCCAACGCCGAGATGCAGCCCTTAAGCCAGATGCCCTGAAAAACCCTAAACTTGAACTCGAAGCCGAACTGTATACATCAAACTCAAGGCCCTGAAACCCCAAACTCTGCAAAACCCAAGAAGCAATCTGGCTGAGGCTCCAAAGGCTCGATGACCGAATCAACAGGGCGCCTGAGTTCGGTGCAACATCGCTCCTGGACGGGTTCTCGAGGTTTCCCCTTGTTCGTTCTTGGCGAGGCTTCTGTAGAGTACTTGTACCCCCTGCGGGCTCTTTTGGGCCGGTAAGGCTGGTGAGGGCTTCGGCGCTTAGGAGGTTAGGAACTTGGGGTTGCGGTGTGTTGCCTCGGACGGCTTTGAGATTTTCGGTGCTCAAGGTTGTGGTGCTTTTGGGAATTACGTGCAGGGCGTAGGACGGCGTAGGGTGTTTGGCTTTCAGGGTAGATGGGTGTTGAGTTGCCTTTTTTTGCTGATTCGTGGCGACAAAAACCGTGGTGAGTTTGGAGAAGTTGGGAGGAAGCGGTTCTAGAAGGCTCGGGCCACGAAGCCCTTCTCCGAGAAGTTCGATGTTTGTACAATGAGAGCCCCCTGAGACAGGGAGTCAAGGAGAATCCATCGAAAATTACCCCTCGAGCTGCCAAACCCTAAACGACCCTTCACGGCCCGGCCCTGAAGATTCCCGAAGAGCTATCGTGTGACTTTATCAACCCCGGCGTCCTCGAGCTGCTTCGGCCCTCTAGGTTCCACCTCACCTTCGCAAAGAAGCTGCGTCCGTTTAGATGTCCGAAGCTCTGCGATTGGTGTTCTGAAGCTCGAGCAGCGTGGAGTTCCGTGAAACACGGGGATCTAGGAAGCTTCAGCTGGGTCTCTGGCAGACAGAATCGAGAAGGGCAGCGATCAGTTGGAAGCTGTGTGCCTTCCGGCTGCAGCTTTGCCATCACAGCTCCAGGGTTGTAGGTTTAGTGGAACCGTTGCCCGAAAAGGCACCCATGCACTCTGAAACCTCATTCCACTCTGACGATGCCCGGCAAGATCCTGCGACAGCAGCCGCTCGCGTCTGCGATGCAACTCCTTGCACAACACAGTGCATGGTATGGGCAACTGTTCCTCCGACACGACCTGCAAGGCCCCCCGTGAACCAAGAGACAGAGCTCACACAGCAGGTTTTTTCCAGTATCAGCTACACCGGAAAGCCCCATGCGGTTTAGTGGCTTGGTGTCTCTTGCATAAGATAAGGACCCTGACCGGGTCACCTATATGATGGAATCCTATGTTCTTTTCCACCGTCGAAAGACAATCATCCCGAATCTTGGTTCTGAGGCTTCTTACGCAACCCGGGTAACAATGTAAACCTTTCCAAGACCCTGTTCGACCTTGAAACACAGCATGCAGCAAAAACACTTGCAACACCCGTACGCCTTTCAAGGCAACACTCTCAGCCCTCTGAGCCCTCGAGACTTATGTGGAAACCGCTCCTGCGTCATGTCCTTCCAGGTCGGGGCCGGCTCCCTTGCGGGGCGGCCCAAGAGGTGCTGGGCCTCTGTGTCTTGATCTTTCTTGCTGGAGTGGTTTGGTGGCATTTGCAGGCTTTGTGGCTTGATGTTGTGGCATTTCACGTGCTTATACAGCTTCGTAGAGGGTTGTTAATTACAGGCTTTAGGGAGATGTTCTCCAAACAAGGCTCAGTTTTCGGGTAGTCTGTGGTCTAGGATTCCTACTTTTCCTGGCATAGGGCTTCAAGACAAGCAAGACAGAGAGAGGGAGAGAGAGTCTACCTCTGGATGGGGAGGGAGCGGTTCTGTGTACTCGTGCACCGCCTTTCGCAGAAGCTGCCTTATCAAGGGTTTCATATTGAACCCTGGCACCTCGTCAGCCGAAGGCCTACGGAGCCCCGAAAATCCGAATTGCCAAAGCCTGATGCGATAAAGCACTCAAGGATCGGAAAGCCAACAAATCGAGCATGTTAGGCTACGACCAAGATTACCCCACACTTGGGTATACGGTGATCAAACAAGCAGGGATCCCTATCCGAGTGCGATGCAACCAAAAGCAGATCCCATTGAGCGCTGGCCTGCCGGTTGCGGTTCTGGAGTCGCTGGGAGGCACTATACATCACCGAATCCTCAGATACCGCAGAATCCTCGGCACAATTTAGGGGCCGGAAAAACCTACAATACTCTATACTCCAGTTGAACTTGAAGGGAATATTAAGGGTATGTTACGAAGTATTCCGAGGCCGAAGGCTCTGCCCACCTTGGCAGCTGCAGATGCTTCCCTTGCCTCAAGGCAGGAGCTTCAGAACCCGAAATACTAGGATTAGCAGGATCCTCAATAGAAGGGCTCGAAGAACATCAAATGGCACTTTGACTTCCGACGGAAACCCTGCCCGTGATAGCTGTTAGCCCCGCCAGACATCAGACTCGAGGGAGGCCACCTACCGAACCTGACCAAAGCATGACAGCAGGAAGTAGTACTGTAGGAATTGGCCTCGGAAGTGATCCTTGTCTGAGCTCCCAGCCTTCTTCACTGCTTCAGCCCCAAGCCTCGGCTGGAGCTGCGGCCGCTTTAATTTGCAGTGCAGGGTCTAGGCTTTGGAGGTGATGAGACTTCAACAGTCCGCGACGTTCTTCCAGCAATGCTGTCGCAAGGCTTCAACTCCCACAGCCAGGAAGACTTCCGGGGTCCTCATGTTACGCTCGAGCACTACTGCACGGTACAGTGTTCGAGACTGAAATTGCAGCCATGAAGCATCGTCGAGCCTGCCGATTGCTACATGGAGATGTAAGGTGTGGGCCTTTGGAGGCGTTCAAAGTGGTCGATTTTCGAGTCTACCCGCCTGCTTCTTGGACCATCTTCTGAATGAGAGCCGGAGGGATGCCAAGAAGGAAAAGCAGCCAACATTAAGGACAAAGCACCCTGAAGCCTGTCAGTCTCAGATTTCCCGACTAATCACATCTCGGCCTGAGCCTCGCTCCTCCTTGTCGAGGACGCCGGTGGCGGCTCGAAGGAGCGCCTCACGGCTCAGGGTTTTTGTGGGCTTCGGGTTTTCGGCAGAAGGCTTCTATGAGCCAATGTACCTATGCTCTCGTATGTGTGTGGCTGCATGTACCCCAAGTTGAAATGAAAACCCTGACTACGTGTGCCCGCAACAGGACAACCCACATGTACTCGCACCAAAATCCCTGATCACTGATCATGCACTCACCCAAACCTTGCTCTTAACTTTGCATCATATCTGTATCCGTGTCTGTGTTTGAAATAAATCACTATATACCTATATATATATATATGTGATACACACGTATGCACACGCATGTTTCTAGGTATGCTTATGTCTACATTTACATACACATATACACATCTAGACACGCACAAACATGAATACACATCGGTATACATACATACATACATACATACATACAAACATACATACATACATGTGTATATATATATACACATGCATACATACATACATACATAAAGACAGACAGACAGACAGACAGACAGGCATGCATTACATAATGCAAGCTGGAACCTTGGTCGTGCCAAAGCATTGTACTGAAGAAAGCATGAACCGGGTTTGTGGGCTCTAAGTTGCATATCGTACTCTCCTTCCTGCACTGCAGTGGTGCTGCTGCTACTACAACTGCCAAATACAGTACAAGAATTCTTACCCACTCCCAGTTTCTGTTGCTCCTACTTACTCCTACTCCGGCTCCTGCTACTGCCGCTGCCAGTGCTGCTCCTGCTCCTGCTCCTACCCCTTCTGCTACTGCTACTGCGACTGAAGCGGCTCCTGCTGTGCTGCAACCGCTACTGAAACGGCTACTGCTGCTGCTGCTGCTGCTGCTACTGCTTCGCTACTGGCACTGGCACTGCCACTGCCACTGCTGCTGCTGCTGCAGCTGCTGCTGCTACTGAGACTGCTACTGCTACGACTACCACTGCTTCTGCTACTGTCACTCGGACGGCTCCCACTGCGACGACTACGACTACCACTGCCACCACAACCCCAATTACCTGTCGAATACCTACCGCCGCTTTGTAGCCGGTCCCCAGCTCGCTGCCTCCTCCTCCGCCTGCCCGGACTTGGCCCAGTCCTCTTCTAAAAGGCGCCTGGCGAGGTCTGCAAACAAGTTGCAGGTGTCAGTAGGCTTCAGCGGTTAAGGGTCTACAGTTGGAAGGTTCAAGGGTCGAGGCGAATGTCAGGGGTTTGTGGGGTCCTAGGGTCTGCAGCGTC
Source organism: Symbiodinium sp. clade A Y106 (assembly GCA_003297005.1). Lineage (NCBI taxonomy): Eukaryota > Dinophyceae > Suessiales > Symbiodiniaceae > Symbiodinium > Symbiodinium sp. clade A. The sequence goes on along the minus strand of BGNK01000821.1, from coordinate 62,980 downwards.
AGGGTGTAGCCAGCCCAGAGACCCCAAACCCCCAACCAAAAACATGCTCACATGCTCATGCTCATTTGCACGGAGACTCCAGAACCTCTTGGTTGAAGCATACTCAAGTTACAAAATAGGAACTTCTGACCGTGTGGGCAAGTGACAAGTGAGCGTTAAAAGTAAGGCGCCCCAAGGCCTACATCCTACTCAGAACCTGAGAACTAAGGGTACCCCGTAGCGCTTGCAGGCGTCCTTACAATAAGGATCCCATGATTTACGGTAAACGACCAAGTTGTACTGTACAACTGATCCCTGAACCCTTAGCCTCGTATTTGAGGGACGGCCTCTTTCGCTTTAATATAGACCCCAAGTACGCGCATGCTGACTAAACAAACCCCTCATAGGACCCCCACAAAATACGGGACCCGGAATATTAAGAAACTCTCCACTGCACCCTTGTGCACTGAAAGCTCGGTCCAACAGTGCTGCTCTGCCCTCGCAACACAAGACGTGGCAAGGCGGCAAGACCTGAGACAAATACAAACACAACTGGCCTTCAGAGTAAGAATCGTGCCCTACGCTACCAGCTTAGAGGCCAGTTCTTTTGGGATTTGAAGGATTCTTCGGAAAAAGCTAGAACAAAATAGTCAGATCTCGCTCATGATTCATGGTTTAGGGCCTCCGTTTTGCCAGGTCAAATTCACCCTGTAAAGCTTGTCACAATGGGATGGATACTGACAGGCTCTCTATCGTGTCTTAGGGGGTGCTTAATAGATTTAGGGTCTCTATCGGGTTGCCTTGTTCTCTGTTCACTCTTAGGTGTTCCTTTCGGCTCGCTTTACAGCCTAGCAATGTCTCAATCTGTAGCGAGGCTGCTGGAGCTGAATCATGAACAGCTGGGAGTCAAGAGAAACCTGTCCAACTGCCTCGCCCTGAATTAGAGGTCTCCTTCTTGCTCTGCAAGCAATGCGAGCATGTGTGAGAAGTCGAGGCCCTTAAACTGCAATGCCACCGGGCGACCAATGGGAACGGCGCTGTAGCCATTTTGCATCGATGTCGCGCCTTGAGGCTGCAGTGGCTGTCATGGAGCTGCCAGCTGTTTCGGTGTCTATTCTATGCCTGGTTGCAGCTGCCGCGACGGGCCAAAACGTGAAGCAGTTACTTGAGTCGATCCGAACACGGGGTATGGATGCATGAGCAAATTCCACCCTGCTGATGAACCGTCAAACTCCCAAAATGCGCGGAACTAGGCAAACTAATTGTAATCGATGAGAGAAATCCCAGGAGTCATATAATATAGTCACATAGGTTTTTCGGGCTCAATGTAGACTTGAACAGAAGAGAGTATGATGTGAATGTAGATACTACTGACCCCTTTCGCCATGTTGACTGGCTCATTTATTTATACATGTACTTAAAGTTATGCATTAGGTAGCTATAAATAATAAATGCCCTACGATGTCAGGACCACGCCTTGCGGAGGGCGTTCAGCTTCTGCACATTCCAAGTCTGCGCGCCCTCGCCTCGAGAAGCTCACATCGGGAAGTAGGGCTTAAAAGTAACTATTCGAGATTAAATTGAAAGGGGTTTCGGGTTTAGGGTTATAGAAAGTCCTGGTCTCGCCAAGAAACTTACATCAGGCTATGCTGCCACCGGCTTGATGCTAAGTCCTCAATGCACCCACAGCCAGGAAGCAAGCAGATTTATTTACAACACCGACCGTCAGCCAAGCCCTTCCCACAAAAAGGCCACAACAGGCCTAGCATCCACAGCGGAAGGTCCTCGCAGAAACGACAGAATAGCAGGGGCTTATCAAGCGCGAGGAGTAGCCCTATATGCACGACATGGGATCCCCAATGTGACTTGTTGGGAATACTCCCAAATTGAAGGGCTCAGCGGAAGAAATGGGTTTGTATTGGGAGTTGAATGTCAAGGAGCATACGATGGACGTCGTGGAAGACCCTGACTGCTCTAGTCACACCGCCCTTCGTCCCGCAGAGTTGCGATGCATGCAGCTTGCTGGTTTCTGCTTTAGTGTAGTTTTGGCCGGGATTTTAGAAGCGAGCTGCACCAAACCCACCCAAACGTCAGCAAAGGTCAGACATGTTGCACATTCCAAAGTTCGTCTGCCTTCCGATATCCGGCAACATTCCTCGACATTCACATGGTGAAAGCCGTAGTTCCCGACAAAGCCGAAAAATAACGATGAAACCCGAATGCTTACTTCACGGGGCAACATGGGAACTCGGAGATATCCCCTGCTGTCCGCAGCTGCCATTGCCGCCCAAAAGCGGCGGAGTGCAGCAGCGCCAACGCCCTTCCACGGAAAGTGTAGCCAGACAGCCCCGGTACCCCTCACACTCATTCAGAAGGGTTCAGGTAGTTGTATATGGGGCAAAAAGGCATGGAAAAATACTTTCAGTCATGCAAAAGCTCACTAAAATTGAAGGCATATCACGCAGCTAAGCGGCATTCCATGGGACCTATATAGTGGACTGTACGCAACTCACGCATCACCCAACTCTGCATGCCGAGCGTTTTCAATAATGCCAGTCGCTTCTACAGCGGACCACAATGATAAGGGACCTACCTGTGTTCAAGAAGGCGACACATAGGCAACCACACAAAGCCCGAAGCACGTACGAAGAGCCACGGAATTATTTAGGAATCCTTGAGGAAGGATCACATAGGCAACCACACAAAGCCCGAAGCACGAACGAAGAGCCACGGAATTATTTAGGAATCCTTGAGGAAGGATCAAGTTCTGAAACCTGGAGTGTTCGGGTTCCCGTCTTGCACTGCGCGAATTCGAAGGTTGAAATGGGTTGAACTCGAAGCGATGTCCCAGAAGCAACCGCCACAAAAGCGCTTCTGCGACAAAATCAGCATGACCCATGTGAGCTTTTGGGGCTCTCTTTCCGCGCAGCGCGCACGGAGGCGTCTCAGAGCGAATTTTCAACCTCTGCGATAGTCCACTTGCGGTGGTAGCCGCTCCACCCTGTTTAATTCAATAATTACACATTTTTACATAGTACATAATCAGAGGTATTTGCCTCAATCGGAATCATAGTAATAGAAGGCCCGCATTCATGAAGCCTGTCTTGGGGTGGCGGTGGACCCGAACCCGGTCATAGGGAGCCCAGAGCCCTCTTCTCCAGGGTGATGATCTGACACTCCTGTCGAATCCAATAGTATCTCCCTTTACAAGGCTCAAACTTAAACTCCAAGCCCTAAATCCTAAACCGCTCTGAGAGGCTGCTGGGTTCCCTGGGTGGAGCTACGTCTCAACTTTGGGCTTCCGCAGCATCCAGAGAACATGGCTGGAACCGGGCTCAGCGCGAATGATCCTCACGGCTTTCTCGTTTTTTTGCGGGATGTTGGGGTTCATAGCATGTTCTTACGGCTGGAAGGCTTGATGCACGGCTTGGGGTCTTCGAGGCTTTTGCGGTTGAGGCTTTCGAGTGTATGGCGTAGCTTCAAGACTCTCGAAGACTTTGAGGCACTTCGGGGTTTCGCCTGCAGCTACTGTTTCCTCAGTTCTGCAGCGATAGTGTATGAGTAGGACTCACGGACCCACAGCCAAAAGATAAACCTGGAACCATATAATATACTGTTTGCTGCAGATGTCAGAAACACCTACGGCAGGCTTCAAAGAAGCAACAAAGTTGTCATGCGAACTTGAAACACTGTGATCTCCGAACTGTGCCTTACCGAGGGATCAGCTCGTTCAAGCTGAAGGTGTGCAATATAGGCTGCAGAAGGCGAGACGATACTTGAATTAGCATGGAGTAAGGAAAAAACTACTACAATCAAATGCAAGTCCAAATGCTGAAGGCTGTCGAGGGTGCAGTCGGTCCTGAACTCTGGCGGGTCAGCTTCGTGCGAGTTGCGGTGCTTCACAAACCTCTGCACGTCCTGATGCACTTTGGAGTGGGAAGGTATCATTTCTTTCAGTGTGGGGAACATAAAAGAGATCCTGACCAACGAATAGGCAAAGCAAGACAAAGCTGCCTTGGAGACCTTCCCACTGCTTCTGAAAGCCCTAGGCCCTACTGTCTCCCCGACACTGGGCAAATCACGTTGTGGTGTCCTGTCTGACAGCCGCCCAGCCATAGTCGTCACCAAACCTTCGGGGGTATAGCCGAAAAGCCTCTTTGAGGTATCACAGGTTGCAGGAGTCCTTCACAAGTACAGTCAATCACGGTGGCTACCAGTTCCAGGGCCGCACAACTGCCATCAACTGAGGGGTACTTCTCGAGAGCTACATCGGCTTCGGCCGGAGGGTTCCTTCAAGAATGCTTGCTGATCGGCTGATCCTACCCTTCTCTAGTCTGAATGCTCGTGTAGACGGGGCGCTACCAAACAAAATCGAGCTCCGTCTAAAAGCACCACGTCACTACGCTTCAAGCCACGTGGCATGATGCCACCCCGCTCAAGGATGTCGTAGTAAAGCGAGAGCTCCTTCCAAAATGCGCACCAAAAATCCTTGACCCCCCAAAAAAAACTGTTCATGAATAAGTACAATTTTTGTCAGGCAGGCCTCCACTTCGCTCTTGCTATCGGCTAGATGGTGCGAGTCTTCTGGCACCGGTACTGTAGCGGCTTTGGGGGTTGAGGTTCAGGATTCAGGTGCTAAGGCTTGTAGATGGTAGAGGTTGAGGTTTCAACGATACTTCTTGCGAAAATTCGCCTCGGCGTTGGCTGAATCGGTCAGAGGTCATCTCTTTCCTCTCCACGCCGCTTAATCGCCTCCCCACTGACCCACCCCCCGCTCCACAGCTGAAGACTTTAAATACACTGAGCCGCAAGCCCATCAAACACCAAAAGCAAAGGCTCCAAGAACGTTTCATCCAGCTCGTGGGCTGAATCCAAGAACACCAAGTCCTGTAGCTTGGGCTTCAAGATTGTGGATTGTAGAGGATATGAGGCGTCTGAAAGGGATCTCGCTCTATGAGGTTGGAGGGACGTGCAGTGACTAAGTTCAAACAAACGTCAGTCTCGGCTCCTCTACAAAGCTGACATCGCCTGGGTTCAGCCTCGATTACCACGGCCGTGTGTATTGCCACTGGTGTGTATGCATCTAGAAGCTCTAGCAACTCATGCTCATGCTGGCTGCAGAAGGAATGAATGCGATCCACGGCCCTCAGAACAGAAATTCATCAGGCATCCCACCCCTAAAAACTGGCGAGGAACTTTGACAACTCTTCAGATCAAGTTAGAACTCCGGTTCATCGCGGTCCGGATAGAAGCGCTTCTCCACCAGCCACCGGGCGCCCACTGTTGATGTGGCCTTTTCCAGGTCTGGCTGAAGGGATCTGGAGGTCAGAGGGGCAAGAATTGCACGGTGCAGAGTGTCGTTTGTCTGGAGGACTTGGGTTTCTGGACGTGTATGTGTATGCACGTATTGTGTGTGACCTTGGTGATATAAGGTGCTCAGTGGTTGCCCAGACTGGCGGTGTCAGCTTAGGAGTGTACCGCCCATTTACGTCCGCGACCTCGTCAAGCAGGTTGACTAAGATTCATGTGCTCACGGTCGCCTGCCGAAGATCAGAGTTGGAAACATCCATGGACCGCACAGGCCTGAAACGGCAGTATGTGATTCCGCGACACCTCAAAGCTGCGAGCTTCAAGCAGCAACCGCAAGCTTATGTAGAGGGTGCTGCGAGGAGTAAACCTCTGATGCTGACCATTGGAGGCGGGATATTTAAGGGTTGAGGCTTGATGCCGATTGCCACGCGGAAAGGTGTGCAGCTGCAGTTTTTCGGTGCAGGCGCTCGAAGCTTCACAGGCAAGCGACGGTTCGATTTATCGCGAACTGGACGTTGGCCATAAACTGGTCAAACACCATCATACGGCCGTCAATGATCTTGACCTCATTGACACAGACTCTACTGGAAACCTCAACCTGAATCCGAAACCCTCTGCTCATGCTACAGAGAATTAAAAAAACGAGAAGCGCCTGAGAATTGCAAAATAAGGGCTCCCTCTCAGAAGCTCGACCACTCCTTTCTGAGATAAGAACCGTACCCAAAGAGCCAATGGGAGACTACAACTAATTATTCAGACCTGACCTGGATCTCCGACATCCATGTCAAATGCATGGACCTTTTTGCCAGCTGCAGCTGTAAGGATTCGGCATGTGCAAACATCATGTAGGGGCCTTGCTAAGTAGGGCTTGTACTGCACATATTTTGGACCTACTCAAACCTCTCTGTATTCAGCAGCCTCCGAATGACTCCCCGAAGTCCTGCTCCCGTCGCCACCCTGCAAAGCCCAAACCTCCATTTTGTCCAAGCGGCCCACCCGGCTACGCTCCGATCCTGCATCGCTCAAGCTGGAAAACGCAACCCAACGGGTCCTAGGTACCCTTGCGCTTGGCAGGGTCTCCAGATAAGTATCCCCCACTTTCGTACTCAGGATTCTCTGAGAACTGATTGCACAGTGTGCCGAAAGGTTCTGAAGAGTCCGACCTCATTAACGGCCCGAGGCTCCGTCTGATAGTTGGCCCACATATTGGTGTCGCCAGTGAAAGGATCGATGCAAAGGATAGGGACATGGTACCTTAGGGCTTTCGGTTTGGGGTTTAGGGTTGTCTCGACCATGGAGCTCAACCTGGAGACTGCTCGCAAGTGGGAAGCTTTTGGGGGTCGGGACTGGTACAGTTGTAACTCTGGACTTCCGGCTGTAGGCTGACATAGTTGTTCAAGTTCCAGCGGGAGCTTCCAGTCCATGCCTTGCATGCCTCGTCCGACGTCGCGCCTCTCTTCCCAAATCCCGAATCTCAGCCGTTGCACGGTTCCGGCTACCCCAATTGTCAGCTGCACCCCAAGAGGCATATTAAACTGGTCGAGGACGGTTGCCATGTGGATGGCGCTGTGCCCATGAAGGGATCCGACCTACAACGTGGCTTTAGTTCTGCGACTCCTCGGAGCTAGCAGCCACACGCTTCGGTCTACTGAGCGGCTCTTCCGGATTCTGTGCATTGACAGGGAGGTCGGCCAGACTTGCCTGCGTGCACCCTTAGTCACGTTTTCAAGCTTCCAAATCCTGCAGCCACATTCCCCCTCTCAGAATCGGAACGCAAATGCCAAAACCCAGACACTCTAGCTGTCGCCTCAACCACGAACTTTGGCATGCCTGCGCCAGCTCATGGGCAACTAAATCGTGGAAGCCGGCTACTCTCGACTCTCGGCCTGACAGCCATAGGGGCTCTGAGCACCTACATTGCGGGGTTTCCATGTTAGGAGCAACGATTGGGAATTGTGCAAGGATCCTTTGGGCCCGCCTTCGGGCATCAGAATGTCCAGGATGTTGGTGAAGAACCTGAGCTGTTTTGCGCTATCCCGCCCCCTTGCAAGTCGAAGTCTCGGGCCTCCCTTGCTTGAAGGATCAGGGACCCAGTCAGGAAGGTTACAAGTACTTAAATTGGGGAGACGTGACTATATGAGATAGCTACAAGTAGCATGACTACAGCCCTACCAACGACTTCCCCGGAGTCTCAAAGTACAATAGGCCATCGACACCCACGGTGCCTCTGAGTTGCTCGGGTTTCAGGTTCGAGTGCGGGAAATTGGAGAAGCTCGGCCGGATCCCGTACCTGGCGAAAGCAGAAGAAGGACGGCCCTGAAAAGCTCTACATGCTGAACCCATAACACTTTTACACTTGCATCCTCAGACGGCTGTTTAGCGGAGGATGTCGGCGCCTTGTCGACACTTGGGACAGGGTTTATGGGGTTCCACTGGGGAACCCTCGAAATTGCAATCATAATTCTTCGAGCTCCGACACAGTAACCTCCCAGCCCAGCCACCGGTTCGAGAAGCTGACAACTACGTGGGTGGAGTCGTTCCCATCTACGGGCCGGTGTCCGAAGAGCTCGGAATGGAGATCCTGGCGGGGTTTAGCATTGTTTTCAACCTGAGGCTTTGAGTTTCAATACCTTTTAATCCAAAGCCCTCTAAAGCCTAATTCCCAAGCCCATGTTGTTGTGATATGCTGCATAGCACAGTCTTGCTAAAGACATAGTGTTCTGGATGCTGTCATCCCGGGCTTCAAAGCCGAGTATTCCATTCCGTGTCAGTGGATACAAACGACGGAATCTATGGGGCCGACTAAAACTCGAGGCGGTTTGTGGGGTATATTATATTGATTCATAATATCAGAATTGCAGGGTCATGTCATTGATGCTAAACTGTTCCTGGGGCATGGCACGAACTGCTTCGTAAGTCTTTCATTCCCCAGCCTTTTCTGGAGTGTAGGAATCGAGCACTTCGATTATTGACCCTTACTCAGTCTTCTATGAGCCCTCTAATTTTCTCTATTTAATGCCTCTTGCATCTTTCATGACCCCTTCGTTGGGGAGGAAACAGCGACCGGACATCAGATCAGGTTTGGGGCCTCGAACGTCGGCGTGCGGCCGACAGCGAGGGTCAGCAGCGCCCATCGCCACGCCATGGGAATGCTAGTCCAGGGCTAGGGACTGCATTGAGGGTTTTATAAGTTTCATACCGCTCTGTCAATTTGTCGGGCTTCTAGTAATAAAAAGGCATGAGTAATGAGAATAAGGTGTGGTGCTCCATGGTATAGTACTCATACACTACAAGCGGGATTATGCGGGGGAAGGTTATGACTAGCTATGCCTGTAGAAGCAAGCTTTACTGTGCCAATCAACGAGAGAAGTCCTTCATGGGATAGCTTGCACAGGTCCCAGGGCCCACGATCAGCGTGGCTTCATCGACTACTATGGGGGCCTTAGTCTTTCGACTGGGGCTTCGGGGGGGACATCTTTTCTACATCGGGAATGTGAGGGGATTTTTCCGGGAGAATACATTCTTCGGGCAGCTATATTGCTTCTCAGCTGCTACGGCTCTCGGGGGCCAAGCATTCTCTGGGGAGCACCTAAACATAAACTCAGCAAGGCAGTGTCCCTATAGTGGTGTAAGTTCCATAGTTTATGATTCCGCGCCGCTTTGCTCCCTAATCTATAGCCAGGTGGCCTGATTGAGCAAGCAATGGACACGAAGTGAAAAAACAAGGAACGCGTAGCGAGGGTGGAGAGAAGCTGGGGGTACTTGGGGTCTGAAGCTCCCACAGGGCCCTGAGTACCTATATGCGGGGATACTTGCACGAGCCAAAACACAAAATCCTTTTAAAAACCCCGGTTACTGGTACTGTGTAAAGGACCACGAACCCCCAAAACCCTAAATACGAAAAGACACTCAAGCCAAATCCTAAAGCAGCACCCTCCTGAACTCCCAAAGGGGCCATCCTTGAACGCTGCAAAAACGGCGAGCTGCCTCGATCCGCACCGTGGGCCCGCTTGATGGCCCTAGGCGTGCTCCCGAACTGGTCTCTTCGCATCTTTCTGATCCAGAAAGCGCTCAATTCAGGAATCTACTGCAAAAGCAATGAGATCCTTCATATGACTTAGCAGGGCCCTCAGTTGGGGGTATTGCAGTCCCCGGGTACTGGTGCGAAGTTGAGGCCTGCAACTGTTTGGACTCTTGGACTCCAAAGCTCCTTTCAGAACAATCTGGGGAACTGGAGCCGAGTGAACAAACCAGGATTTTGTGAGAGACTAGTAATTGTATGGGGGCTACAAAGGGATACGAATACGACTAGTAACTTTTCAGAGCTCCGAACTGCGAGCTTCTCCTATCTGATGTTGCTTTGTCCTGCCGTCTCGTGCTGCTGCTTCCGTGACACCGGGCCTTGATCCTCAGTGGTACACTAAGTTAAAACGTCAACTGCGAAGCCCTGCGACGCGATTGTTCAAGCGACTGAAGAAATGTAAACCCGCAAATTTAATAAGCCTCCCTGCTTACTGACAGGATCCGGATAATCTGTTGAGGAAGGGGGGCGGCCCATCAGAAGCCGACATTCACCTTGTGCCAGTTTCATAGTCAACCACAAGGCCTGTGATAAGGACCTTGCATGAACGGTATGTTAGGGCAGTTCAACAGGAAGGGACAGGGCCTGGCAGAAGTTCCAGGAGCCTCTCGACCTGCGAAGTCGGATAGGCAGGTGGAGGCTTCAGGGGCGGTAGGAGGCACCACGGACGGAATGGATTCTCTCAGAGACTCACTTCAGGCATCAAAGCAATGAAACACAAGTGCCAGTAAGAGGATCAAGCATAGACTGACCTTGCCTGCCCGCCCGGCAAGGGTCTCTTCGCGGTCTCGGCGGCAGTCTCTACACCCAAACCCAAGCACCAAGCCTCGCCCACTAAACCCTGGCTGAAAGCCCAAACCCTAAACGGCGTTACAAACCCTAAACTTCAAACCTGAACTCTACCAGGTCCGTCGCAGTGTAGGGCAATCCCCAAGTTCTACAGATGAACCCATTTAAAGTTCAGGAGTTGGGGGTTTCAGGGTTTAGGAAGGCACTAAAGCAACTTCCCGAATGCTCAAAACCCGAGGAGACACAAAGGGTTCAATCGGGCCGGGGATGAGCTCTGGCACACCTTTCGTCCAGCATACCGAGATACACGACGTTGCAGAACATGCGTGGAGACGGTTTAGGGTTCGCGGTTTGGGGTTTGGGGATTAAGTGAGTGCAGAAGCCCACAACTGCCAACACCCAATGATCAAGGCTTGGAGACATCCGAACCCTGCAAAAACATGAATCCGAATTGTGAACAACCGTTGAAACGCCCAAAGCAGGAAGAGAGCCCGAAACTTCCCAAGAGTGCCTGTCCGGCCACTTCCGGCGCCATCTTCGGGCGCTGGCCAGCCGGGAAGACCTGGCCCCAGGGGTCGGGTCTTCAGCTCTCAGGTTAAGGTTCAGGTTCAGGGTGTACCTGCTATGTTTCGTGGCTACCTAGTTTCTTATTTTGGTGTTCTGGAATTATATTAACTTCGAAAAGCGAGACTGCAGGTAGCGCCTTTTGCGGACTGTGCAGAAGTGTGGTTAAACGAGTTGTCTTGGCAGTGCCTCCTGTAATATAGAGAATTCTGCACTGACTAAACCAGCAAAAACTTATCGGCTTGACCGACGCCCTCGCTTGCAAAACTAGAACCCAGCTGTCGGCTCTCCCAAACTTGCAACTGCAGGTGAGCCTGACAATGACAAACCACGGCCTGTGCATCTACCACGGCCTTGAAAAAACTGTTCTAGTTTGGCGTGATTATATCGAGTTTGGGTTTGTGGGCTTTACAGATGCTGGGCTTGGGGTATGCGACTTGTGGTGTAGGGTTCAAGAATTGGGTTGGGGGGGATGGATTAGGCCCAGAGGTTTAAAGGGATGTTGCCGCACTGCAGCCCCGGCCTCTTCTCGCTGCTTGCCAACAACCTAAGAAAGCGAGCGCTCGAAGGGAATCTCGGAGGTTCAAACCTGCTGAGTCAACTATCGGGATTGTAAGTCTTATAAGGTTTACAAAGCTTGCGGCTCTGAGGGTTTGGGGCTTTGGGGTTGGAGTTTAAGCATTGACTGCCGGTGACTGCATGCATGGCCCGAAAAAAGAAGTGGAACCTCAGACTCTACTTTCGGACCTACCTGTATTGCTTCCGGCTTCGTGTCTACACCTTATTGCTAGAAACCTCTCCTTCGGGGGCCTGCATGTGGGGATCCCGCTTCCAACTCCTATCAAGGAATGCGGTTTTTCAATTTCGCAGGCCGCGCCCTGACGGCCAAAGGTCGAAGGCAAGAAGAGATCAGGTTCATCTCTTGGAGGGCTCCATCTCTGCCGCTGTACATTGAAATTCAATTTCCAAACTAACCCTGATAAAGTGTATGGCTCATGTCCAGTATCGGATTCTATAATATTACAAATACAAAGCAGCATATGCGTCTAAACGTCATTCCCTAAGTAAAAAGGCTGCAGCATCATCAGACCAGTTGTGGAGTTGGCGGCGCCACTTGGACAGTTTGCGATCGAAGTCGCGCTTGGAGCATTTGTCCATTGCGTTCGGGGTTCGGGGGTGCATTGGCCCACCTGAGCTGCTTTAGGGCCGATAGCAGCCAAGTTCACCTCCTACTGTATAGGCGATGTCGAGACTCTAAGAAGAAACAGCACATTTTGTTCACAAGTAGCTGTACTAAACGCAGCCCAGCCGCGACATTCAAATGGCACTTGCTCACGATAACGCAAATATTCGGGCCTTGCCTTGCCAATCATGATCTGGTGTGTGCGAGTGTACTTGCATTTCACCGGCTCGTCAGATGTTGCTTCAAATAGTGCTCGCCTGGAATTCATGGGATCTTCTCCATGAGGCATGACAGAATATTCTGCATCTTTTGATGCAAGTGGCAGGTTGAGGGGATATCTCTGTCCGTCCTCCTCCGGCGTCGCCTCCTGGCTGTCACTGTCAGAGAGATCTTCCGTGATGGCGTGTTCTCTGCCGAGAAGGTAGGCGGTTACGGCCTGCTGAATCCGCTCTGCCAGTTGTTTATCCTTCTGCAGTTGGGTCCACCCCCTTGAAGCAGTGTCCGTTGCATCCAAGCTTTCAGGCATCCGGTTCGCCTCGTGATTGCTCCTCTTCTTCCTGCTTTGGATAGGCGAGAGCACTTCCCGCTTCTTCGGCGGTGTAGGCTTGGCGGGCATGGGCTCTTCTCTCTGGGCGCAAAGAGAAGCCGTCAGCGCTCCACTGCTCTGCAACAGCCCGCCTTCAGCCGACTTTACGCTTGCTCGCAGCTCAGATATCGTTCGATGACTGTCCGCAAGCACCTGGTTTTCGAGCTGGAAGACACGCCGGCGGCCCCGCTCCAGCTGGAGCAGCAGGAGCAAAACACCGTGCAGCCGATCCTGGATCGAACTAGATCGTGTTTGGAACGATCTGATCCCTCACTCAACATCCTCAAACTCAAGATTACCGAGAGTCAGGTGCTCCAGAGGAAACCGCAGGCACAGAAGTGCCACATGTTCCGTTTCCGGCCGTCGTCGCAGGTGGCTCCATCAGGCTTCCATGATGACCCGAGGCAGACTTTGCAATAAGGCCCGTGGCGACCTTCCTTGTTAGATGTTCTTGTGACATTCATAGAAGCTCACGTATCCATGGTCTATATGAACAGCAGAAGGCAGCACACAGAAAAGGTTGTGGCGACCACTCACTCAAACACTCAACCCTAAACTCAAGTACTAAGCCCAAGACCCAAGACCGAAGGCCCGAAACCCTGAACGACTGAGCTTCCTGTAGCTCTCGGCCAGCACCCGGTTTTCCAGCTGGAATACGTGCAGTCGGCTGTGGCCCAGTTGGAGCAGAAGGTCGTGCAGCCGGTCCTCAGGGTTTAGAGTTAAAGGTTGTAAAGCTCTTAAGGACTTAAGGCGCTTTCGGGTTTAGGCTAAAGATTAAGGTTTCGAGCAGCCGGTCCTCATGGACCTGTCCCGATGCCACTTTGGGCTGATCGGGGGTCCCGGAATCAGCGCCCCTGGCGAATGGCTCAAGGTAACACCGACCATCAGATCATCCATCCATCAATCCATCCATCCACCTATCCATTCATTCATATTCATCCATCCATCTCTTCATCCATCCGTCCATCCGTCCACCCGTCGACCCGACGACCGGTCCATCCATCCATCCATCCATCCATCCATCCATCCATCCATCTATCCAGCCAGCCAGCCCGCCAGCCAGCCATCCATCCTTGCATCCTTGCAAACTCAAGGGCCACTGAACCTGACTAAAATCTAAACCATGCAACCTCACAACAACCCAAACCTCGCATCCACAGCATCACATCACGCCATCTAAACGACGTCATGACCACATAAAATCCGAATCATGCCATGAAACCTTCTAGTGATTCTAGTGAAACTCCCAGATCCCAAAAGCTAAGCTCAACAGAAACACAATAGAACCAAATTCCGATCAGAGCTGGGGTGCCATGAGGTCTTCCCAACATCCTCGCTAGTCCACAACCTCGCAGCAATGCCGCCAGCGATGGCACCGAGCCCTGCCCCAATGGCCACACTCACCATAGTCGAAGAGCTGGTGTCTCAAATGGGAGCCAAAAGCTTCATGATACAGAGTTCTGAAGAATTTGTGTCAACATCCCCATTAAACATAGTGCTAAGCTGAATGGCTGGCTCCTTGGGATACTGCGTGGAACCATGCCAACCCAATGAAATTAAAATGAATTAATCAACTTGCAATATGCTCCCAAACCCAATCCTATAAGGCGCCTACTGCAAGCCGACGCTGACAACACCTTCACCCCGCAGTCCTGCAAGTAAAGCCAAACCTCGGACTCTCCTCCTTTGATTTGAGCACTGCTCTGACTCTACGGAGGGACGAAAGACACATGGGACCTCAGGCCCTGCAAACCGCAGGGAAGGGCCCGAAAGCTCTTCAAGGGTTCTATCAGCGTGCTCTGAGGATTCTGAGCTTAGGGCATTTAGGGTGAAGGGTTCAGCGTCTTGGGATTGCCAGTTTAGGGGCTTGAAAGCCTGCAAGGCTAGTTCCTCTTCCAGGCTAACGAAAGTTATGGCTAGGATCTAGAAGGAACCACAATTGAGAGCAAACCTGTTGCTGCACCAAGCAGCGAAGCTCTTCAGCCCGTCGAAGCAAAAAAAAGCCTCCGGCTTGGGGCTTCGGAGCGGAGCGGTTTGCTTCACGTAGTATAGCGTACGAAATTTCTGGGTTCTACCGCCTGGATGCTCCCGGGGGTCTGGGATACCATCAAACGCCATCAGATCTTTGGAGGGATTCTCAAGAGTCTCACCTCTGTTTGCAAACAATCATCGGGCTGGGGGCTGCGGTTGGTCCAGGCTACCTTCGTCACGGGCCTCTCTCTCGTTTCACCTAATTACTTCATCTGTCAGCAATAGAAGCTCCAACCTAAACCGAACCCTGCGCAATAAACCCTACCCGGCATGCTTGGCCCAAAACCCCCCCCCCTCTTCCCCAACCACCTCCCGAAATCCTGCAACCGAATTCGGGCCAAGCCTCCGATCGCTTGGACCCAGACCTGCAGGGGCATGCTGATGCGGATTTATGGCGTATCACTGTATCGCTGTTTAGGGTGTAGGTTTAAGCTTTAGACTTAGGTCTTAGGTTTCAGGCTTTCCAGGCTTCGGGTTTAGGCTTCACGTTCTGGCTCAGGAAGCATGTCTTGACCTTAAAGCTCTACACCCCGAATGCCGAGTGTCTTACAGCCCATAAAACCCCCTACGGAAGCCCCAACAAACCCGCACTGCAAAGGGGTTTGGGTGCTTTCAATTCCAGGGAGCCTCTTGGCCGCGTCACTCATGCGGAGGCGCCGGGCATCACCATCGGTCCATGGGCCCAAGAGACTCTGACTCTGCGGGGGAGAGGCTCGAAGTTCTTCCAAAGAGCAGAGTTGTTTTTCGAGGTTTGTGGAGTCCGGTCTGCTTTTACCTGTCTTCTGATTTTGGGAGGGCCAGGGGGTTCGGGTTTGAGCTTTCTGGGGTGGAAGAAGGAGATTGGGACCAGGCTGGTCGCAGGGCTTGGGTGGTAATGTTGGGAGCTGCCGTTTCCAAAAGCTCTGTGAGCTGAACACCTGTAAGGCAGCTCGGGTTCAAGCACATCAAGGCTAGTTACCCGTAGCTCTCATCAGCATCACTACTACCACCATCTTGGAAGATCGCAGGCATAGAGCCAAGCTGACCATAGGCATCTCGGGACTGGAAACTGTCGGAGCTGAGCCTGCTCAGATTCCGACTCAATCGTCATTGAAAGTCTTCCGACGATTTTTCTGAGCAACTTCACCACTTTGCACCTACTTGTGAGGCAAGTGTGCCGGTCTCACCAGCTGCCAAAACTCAAAACTGCGTTCGCTGCAGAAGATTCCCAGTCAGCTCTTGGACTTCAACTGAACTACTTGCCAAGTCTAGATTCCCCAAAATCCTGTTCTGGCAGCTGGTGGAGGACACTGCAGTCCCGCGTTTCAGAGCTCATCTGGGAACTTGAGCTGCAGTGTCGCTGTAGCAAAAAAAGTTCTTCGGAAGGAAGCCGGTGTGCAGCACATGTCCCTCGGGGCGCTTTTCTTTCGAATGGCAAAAGACAGCTTGACATGGAGGCTGAGAGAGCTGTATGAATTCTAAGGCTCTGAAGGACCTGTGCACACACAACCGTGGATGCTTCACTCCACTGTGCCGTGAATTCCTATAAAAGGAAAAACTGCTTTGGAGTTATGCTGGGGACTTGCAAAGACTTATCCTGCACGCGCGCTCAGTGATCTGGGTCTCTTCCGTGCATGTTGAGACACCGGCCATTGCGACCTTCAAATGCACCAATCTCATGTCCTGGCAGCTCCGCCACCTCAGAAGACCTTCGCAACACAGCCGTGAGAATCGAGGGCACCAGCCACCTATAGCTCGCACACCCTGAAGACCCATGGACACTGAGAACGCGAATCCTACACCGCGACTATTTCGACCCTGATGCGAGTTCCACCCTATAATTACACAATCCCCAAAACTCTACAAGCCTACTATATGAGCCCTACAAACACACTAAGCCCTCTCAGCTGCATACACCCTGCAAGCCCGAAACAGGACCCAGAGGGCTTGAAGGGTTTAGGGTTTAGCGCTTACCTACACAGAAAAAATCAACAGCTGTAAGTCTCGGTCCAGGTGCCGTCGTGTTTAAGCCCACCTGGCGGGCTTTGAGCTGCAGCGCGAGGTGATGCGAGTGGAGGCGATTTAGCCTCGGAACAAGGCTGTGTGAGATTTTGGCTCACGAGTTGGGATAAGCTTGTTTTGTGCGGCGTAAATCGCCTCGTGAGAAGGTCTTAGCAATCTCCAGAGCTGACTCAGCCGCAGCTCGGCAAAGGTTTGTCCAAGAACAGCCGCGGAGCATGAAGTTGCCCCCATGAAGCCAAAGGTTCTCCTCAACAGGCCCAAAGGGTCCGTGGTATCTAATTACCCACTCCAAAGTAAGGTTTCTGTCCCAGGACCAGGAGTTACTAGTGTGGTTTGCGCAAGTATTGTGGTCAGTACTTTGGATCCCTCGGCAGGGACAGAAGATCTCCGCATGCTTCGTCTTCCAAGTTCCAATTCACCGCCCAAAGGCCACTGGCCGCAATATGGACCCAACATACTTAGTGTTGCTATGCAATGGAGTACCGTACTTATTGTCATCATGGTAGCAGAATATGCAGACCCTTTTCAAATGATCAATGCCGATAACAATCAGACTGCAAGTGGGAGCTGAGCATAGAAAACACTTCTGCCCGTGCACCCGCTGAAGATCCCCAAAGCATCATTTTGCAAACGTTAAGCACGACTTCCAGACCTGTTACACCCAAGACTCACATGCCGAACTCCGGCTTTGCAGGCCGTTAAAAGGGAAGCCTGAGCGATTCGAACAGGGGTTGGGGTGACCATACTCTACGGTTGCCACTACCTATTTTTTGGCCCCTATTATTCGGGATTTCTAAAATGGGCTGTCCCACCTGGCCGGTTGGCTTCCACATGGCACGGAGCTCTCCTGGCCAAGCGGCTGCAGAGATGTACGACTCAAGAAAGATATAGAAGCAGCCTAGGTCATACGATTGCAGTCATGCCGACGAACTTGACCCTGTCGCGTATCGCACTTCGCCTCTTATCTGAAGGTCTGAACTCTGGACACTCGGTGATCAACTTCCTATATGATATGTTATACTCCGATTCTGATCCCGCATAACGACTGCAATCTTGGCCTTCCTGTCAACGAGGCAAGAGTCGCCCAAGGCCCCCGGAAAGCAGCCAAAAGAAAGAAACGCTCGGAGGGGCCGAGGATGAGGTCATGTTCTAAGCTGATGCTGCTATTGAGGGTTCCGAAGGCTTGACTTAAGTGGAGTAGCGAGAACCCCAAGTTCGTTGGAAACTCTCGTCGTCCTTCCCAAGGACCCGCATCGCCGCGGGTGCCGGAACCCAGACCCCAAACGGGGCCCACCTGTCAGGCGTCCGGGAATGACCGGAACATCAAGCGCCCGAAGCTGAAAAGAAACTATGCCGGGACAGTTTGGCTGGTGGTCTTGGGAGTTTAAGCTTTGCCCTAGCTTTCTTTTGGAAAAGTTGCCCCCTCCATAGTCAAAATTCGACCATCCGGCACCAACCTCAAGTTCACTACGAGAGGGGCCTCAACAAAAGTAGGCATTTGGTGGGATTTGGTGGGGCAAATAAAATGACAAATGCCATCGGGACTACCAAACGGCATTCGAAGCCTACCAGTACATCAAGCTTTCCATTCCGGGATCGTGTTCAAGGCGAGAGTGTCTGCCACTGCTCTAAACCAGGATTCTCCTTCAGAAGAATTGGGGGCTGCTGCTGCAAATGCTATCATTCTCAGTTATGAAGGTTGATGCAATTGCGCTTCCGGCCCGCCTTCCGCGCAATCTCCTCGCCTCAAACACACGCCAGGCGGCTTTGAGTTCGGGAGTAGTGTTCAGCTGTCGAATGCCGAGCATGGACTTCCACCTCAAACAACCCTGCTCCTTGTACGACAGGGTGCGATGATCTTGGAGCAGGCTCAGAGTCTCACAGGTTGCTGGCGAGTGCATTGGTAATGATGATTGACACAACTGAAACCTGATGCGCCGTGCGCTCACGCATGCTCACGGCTTCCCGAACCCTAACCACGCTTATCCTGTATCAACGGTGGGGTGATGATTGGCAGGCTTGGACTAACTCGACTGCGCGAGATGCAACTTCCTTCCTGTACTGTGAGGGCAAATGTTTTCGGATTCATCTAATGGCCGAAACTCTATCGTTCCTATACACTGAAACTCTGCTTTACTCTTCTCTGCTATACTGTGACATACTATACGTTGCCCGAAAACACCAGCCCTGGACTACTTGATTATGACAAACCCCTATAGTGGTCGAGGTGCCGAAGATCTGCGCCAAGGGTTTCGCCATAGACTGGTAGCCTGGAAAACCCTACGCCCCCTCCCACTCGCTGTGTCACGGCAAGCAATAGCAAGGTTGGTGACTGTCAGCAACATCTGAACCCAAGTTGCTGAGTTCCCTGGTCCAGAATGGCACGACAATGAAAGGGTTTCTTAAAATGAGGGTTAGACAGGTCGGGACCTTTATGTGAAAGATGCTACGATTCCGTATGATGGGGTCCGATTCTTTCTGGAAGCTCCCATGCCATATCTACCCAAGAAGGCTGAAGGTTGTCTACTCAGCTGCTGTGGAACTCTGCTGCGCGCACCTTCGCTTCAAAACCCTACCAGGCAAGGCCAACACGAGGTGCCTGTAGCCAAAATGATGACATCCGCGGATAGCATGGAGCCGTCCTTCTCCGGGCAATTTGATCTGATTCGACGCACTCATCCCTGCAAACACACAACATTCAGGGTGACAGAGTTAGGGTAGGCCTTGCCCAGTTTGGGTTGTTACATCACCGTCAACCAAATAGTAACAATTATCCTTAAATCTACATTACACTATAGAATTTACCTTAATACCACCCAATAATCACAACTAGTAGCCCAATATCTGTTAAAGTACTTTGCTCATCCTATTTCTCAGGTGATGTAACTTCCCGAAATGGGCAAGGCTAGGTTTATTCATTTTATGGGGAATGGTATAGGGCATTGGAGTTCTCAACGATAATATTTTACAATAAATAATATTGTGATTGTTTATTTATTTTATGTTTATTCTTCGTCTGAAACTACTTCTCCAAATATACCACATAAATAATCATATATAGCATCAAAATAAAAATAGTTTCTGTAAAGACCTACTTGTGTCTGAAAATATATGTAAAAAATTGAAATCATAATACCGTATATCGGTTCTTCTCCGAATAAATCCCATTTATCGTAAAGATATCAGATGTTATAATCCAACAACCAGACCATTCTGTATTCATCAATCATTTTTATGTTCCCTGTCTCATTCACGAACTTCTTTAACAATGGTGTTAACTGACCTTGTGATTTATCTATCACGTCTTTCAAATAGTTCTTGTTGTCTTTTAAATTTGTTAGTTTCTTGTATCTATTGTCCAAATGATTTAATATACAGTGAATTTGTCTATGATCTACTCTTTTATATATGGGGAGTATTAGTGTATTGGGATAATCATATTCATGCATTTTATGACAGTGGTAGCAAGTTGTATATGACAAGATGTTATTTGTAATATTTTCATCAAATAACTGATGTAAAGGTGCCTCTCTTCTATTCTTGTGACTGATACAATATTTACACTTGAAATTGAAATTACATGTACCCATATTATAATATATTAAGTTGCTATTTCTTTAATTGTTTTATCTTAAGAGCCTTTTCAGAAGACAATTCCCTGAACTCATTCCTTCCCTTTAAGCCTAGATTTTTTACCAACATCCAGACAAGCCCTACGAGCTTTATTGTATACCTTCTTATAATGCTTACTTACAAACTCATCTGTGTGTTTTATTTGCTTCCATATAATACATTGAATGTATCTTGTCTTACAATCACTGCCTGTAGGAAGCTCAGCAGCAATACTATCATCTAAGGCACTCATTATTATTAGGTGATAATATTATGAACAGGTTTTCGTCTCTTCGAATTCGTCATACTTTGTCTTGTTACTCAAGGGTCGTAGGTTTTGGTTGTAAAATATCTCCGTTACTCAGTTTAGTCAACTGTGCATTCTTTTTGTTTTCATACGTTGCATCAATTGGTGTTCTGTTAACGTTTCTTGTGAATCTGTCGTTGGGTACCTTCTCAATCCTCTCTAGTCTCAGTATGACATCTTGCTTGAACTCAGGTTTATCACACATATACTAATACAAAGATTAAGTTTCAAAAAAACTTGTATACCAAAAATTTATTCATTATACAAGTTTTTCCCGGCGCTATCTTATGTAGCACCAATTATGTAAGGGTATCTTGCTACTCCCCTTTCACGGTTCCACTTACAGTTTCCGGACACAATGCGGGGGCAATTACTTCTTGTTTCTGGGGCACAAAGGATGCGAGGAACGAGCCTCGTATGGCTATGCGACTGTACAACGGTCAATATATAATTGAGAATACCTTCTTAAATATTAGTCCAGAAAACTAAGGCTATGAGATTTCAATTGTTCAACATCTCCTTTTACATCTTCTACTTCTTCCCTTAATTCTTCTATCTTCTCATCGCATTCTTCCGGGGTAATCCCTTTGTCGCCCCATTCTGTGTAACATATTTCAACACTTCCGACTTGATTAGTTTTTTCGGGTTTATATATTCCATCATCCGGCGACACACCACGACCCATTTTAAAACTGCTTCTATTTTCTACAACATTAACAACAACCTTATCACTTTCTGTTGTTGTTTTAGTTTTTTTATGGTATGTGTTTCTCTTACACCTACAAAATAAACAGTTTATACCATCTTTATTTACACTTACACCGCCTCAGTTTCATCTTTGTTATTTTCTTTGTTTGAATCGCTCATATATTAATGTATTTTGGTTTTTCTTCAATTTTAAATATTGCAAAATCCCTTTACATATCTCCAACACAGAATAACAACACCTATGATATCTAGGCGTTGTCAGTATTATCTGTTCTATTTCTTCAAGGTCGTCAGTGACATCAATACAGTCGAGGTAATTCATATATTATAGCCTATAATAATTATAGCATATAATTTTCTATATAATATTAAGAATGAGCGATATTCTGACGGTAGAACCAATTGGTATACCCACGTATCAGTTCAAAAATAGCAAGTATGAGATGATGCCATCCTTACCAGCGAGAATGTTGGCGGTGGCTTCAAGTACACGCGGTAAAACAGTTTTAACACAGAATTTAATACTGAAGATATACCGCAATAGTTTTGAAAGAATGTACATATTCAGTCCCAGTGTGGATGTGGACGATACGTGGAACGCAGTGAAGAAGTACATAAAGGATGTAGTGAAAGCGGACTCGGAAAAGGACCAGTTATATTTCAATCACTACGACGCAACTGCTTTACAGAAAATAATAGACACCCAACACAAGGCAATAGAATTCCAGAAGAAAAACAAAGACTTGTAAGGTACTCAAGTATCTTGCGCGGATTGTTCACGAGAGGTAGACATGATGCAATTTCGGTGATACTGTCCTCTCAGAAGTACAACGTGCTTGCTCCAATAATTAGACCCAATGCGTCTGCGTTGTTTGTTTTCAGACTTAAAATCATGAGCGAAGCCAACGCATTCCCTGAAGAAAATAGTGCATTCGTAAACAAGCAACAGTTATATGAAATGCACCAGCTGGCAATAAATGATGCTCCATATAGCTTCTTATACATAAACACGAATGTAAAAGATGCAAACAACATGTTCTACATTAGATTTGAAAAGCGACTAGAAATTGATGGTTAAATGCTAAAGGTTGTATTAGTATTAGATTATAAAATATTGACAATTTGATATTAAATTGGTAAATGATTAGATAAAACCAAACCCATTCCAAATTTTGTGTTTAAACGTTTTATAGTTTCCAATCTCATTTACAACATTAAGCCAGATGCGACCAAAGAAAAAGTCCATTACAAACGGTGTTATTAACTTGTCAATACCACTTTTGAACTTATCAACATTATTACTTTTATATGCAGATAATAGTTTTTATGTAGTTCATGATTATAGTTAAGGTAAATGTTATCAAACTCTGGCGTGTCAAGTTTATTAAGAATTGGTGAAACGAAGACATCATAAATTGCTTTACTATTCTCATAATCATAAAATTCACATAGACTTGTTAATAATAGAAACACATTATTTAACATTGTATCAACTTTCGACAATGCCTTCTGGGGAAATTTGATTATTAACAGCTCTTCTTATCTTACTACATTTAGAACAGTTGAAGCATGACACAATAAGTGTATCAACGTTATAATTAACAATTCCCTTCCTTGAAATTTCCTTGGTATTGCATTTACATTTCAACTAAATCACTGTTAAGGCTTTTGATTTTATTGTGATATTGAAACTCGCAATAACTGACTATTCTACTTGTAAATATTATACATCCCATGTTTAACAATTATTACATGAAAGTTTTGATATCTTTATGTAAATTTGATAACAATATTAAATTAATGAATAATTCCAAAGACTTAGTGGTGGTAAATTATAGTATATTTTATCACTTGTTGTTTCTTCTAATTTTTCAACTTTTTCAATAACATCTTGCAAAGTATTAAATACAAAATCACTGTTCTTGTTTTCTCTTCTATATCAAGCCCTTTTATTTGTTTCATATTTTCAGAAGCGGAAGATTTAAATGTGTTGGAACCCATATATATTAATTTAGAAACTTATACCTATCAGTTTCTTCAATATCATAAAATAGTCCAAGTTCATCAGTGCAACCTTCATCATATAATCTTCATAAATCCAGTAGTTAAAACCACCCTCTTCATCTTTATCATCCCACATCTCATCTGAATCCATAACATATTTGAACTGATAATCATCAATGTATTGAAAAATTTACCATAATTTGTACTTATTTCATCACGTCTTTTACTTTCTTCTTCTTCTGTGTATGGGTAGTCTCCATAATGATGGAAAGTCTCCATAAATGATTTGCTTTACATATAAATATATCTTTAATCACTATCATCTTTAATTTTCTTTTTCAATTTTGTAATCTCACTTTTCAACGAAGTCATTTCCTTTTGCATTTCCTGCACACAGCCCCAAAGCGCAACAGCCATTCTATTATATGCTAGTAATTTCATACCATCGTCATTATAATATATTATGTTGTCCCATTCTGGTGGCATTTTAGCATCTGTTATATCGTCTGCTACGAATCCAATATGACTTTTTTGCCTTCATCATTTGTATAATTGTATGTTTTCGGTTTGATATATTTAACTGCCTTATAACATTCTTTTGTATTTACCTCTTCTATATTTTCTTTCAATTTTGAATCTTGAGGTTAAAGCAACACACGTTACATTCCCATCAATGTATGCGTTACCTGTTGTTGTTAATATGCCATAAGCATGAACGCCTGTTGTTGTAGCATCCAACCTTGATAATCCGCTACGAGGGGTAGCTTTATGTCGCCCCAGCGCGCGTGAAGTCGCGCCACCGCATGGTCACGCGGGCACGCGTGAAGTCACACCAGGGCGTTTGAAGTCACACCACAAGCATAGCTGCACATCGCTTTCCGCATGGCCACGCGCTTCCTAGCCCATTCCTGGCGCAGACTTCAATTTGGGATTTCGAGTGCCACGCGCAGGCTTTCTTNCACCACAAGCATAGCTGCACATCGCTTTCCGCATGGCCACGCGCTTCCTAGCCCATTCCTGGCGCAGACTTCAATTTGGGATTTCGAGTGCCACGCGCAGGCTTTCTTTGGAAATTATGGCCCTGATAAGTCTGCCAGTTTGGCAGCTAATCACCATGTGCACGGCTCTCAGACATGTAACAAGCGGCCGCTCAAGACACACATCATTGGCATCACAGCGCACGAAGACTTGAGGAAAACCAGCCGTTCCCCATGTAGAACCCGCTCAACACCAACAGCAGTAGAATCACAGCACTTCAAAACCAGCCATTCCGCAACTACACGCTCGATTTCCATGCACTTATACCTGCGTGCTGCGGTTCGTTTTTGCAGCCTTCTNAACACCAACAGCAGTAGAATCACAGCACTTCAAAACCAGCCATTCCGCAACTACACGCTCGATTTCCATGCACTTATACCTGCGTGCTGCGGTTCGTTTTTGCAGCCTTCTGCAAGTGCGCACCTCCGGGGACACGTGGAGAACGGACCCTGGGATGCATGCACTTATACCTGCGTGCTGCGGTTCGTTTTTGCAGCCTTCTGCAAGTGCACAGCTCCGGGGACAGGTGAAGAACGGACCCCGAGATGCATGCACTTATACCTGCGTGCTGCGGTTCGTTTTTGCAGCCTTCTGCAAGTGCAATGAATGAATGAATGAATGAATGGTGTGCTTTCAGCGGCGATCAGGCTGACCGAGACCCCGTCTCCATAGCAGGCTTATACAACAAGGAGATGGGTTATCGGGGCTGAGTTTTCTGGAGGATCGGCAGTGGTCGTGGGCGTGGTGGCAGCAGCAATCAGCTTGTATGCTAAGCCGGGCTCCGAAATGATTAACCGCAAGGTGACGCTGAAACGGTTGATGTTTGGATGTATGCTAGGCCGGGCTCCGACATGCTTAAGCGCAAGGTGACGCTGAAACGGTTGCTGTTTGGATGCATGCTAGGCCAGGCCCCGAAATGCTTAACCGCAAGGTGGACGCCGAAAGCTGTGTATTTCCGCAACGCGATGCGAGTTAAACCCTCCCCTCGTACAAAGCACATAGCACTGGCAGGCGATTTGTCCGTTCCGCAAGCAGACGCCGCCCCAAGATGTTTACAAAACACATACATTCCGGACAGTCTAGTCCACCAATCTTTGTAGTTCGAACGTGAGACATCTGAATCCCGAGATCACGAACAGGCGCTAAAATCCATCTAAAACAACCACCAGCCAACACTTCATGACTATTTACGAACATTGCCTCATTAACTCCATAGGGCTAGGATATGCTTATCCCCATGTCCACGCGCAAAAGGGATGACTTCACACAGGGCGGGACGACTTAACGCAACCCCTCGTACTGCTTAATCTAATCCATCCGTTGTCATCTGGGTTCTTAATTGTTACTTTTTGAGCTCCTGCATCATCGATGTGTGTTATTTCTAAATTCCCTAAAAAGATATATTTTTCCACCTGTCAATTGAACTTCTGGCGTTGACGATTCTAACCCCATTGTTAAATTCATTTCTCCTGCAGTGCCTCCATTTCTAATATATAATTTGTACTGGGTATCTAACACTTCCTTAAGTTCACTACTGTTCTGAAACAAACCGACCCCAACTAATAACGTCTGCTTCGCCAACGATATGACCAATGCTATTAAAAGTTAAATTATTTGTAACAGCTCTATTTAATGTAATTCGATTAGTGCCATTTAATTGAAGTGCTATGGTGCCTGTAGTTGGGTCTGTTGTTCTATCAATCTGGAAAAGAATATTAATTTCTTCTGTTGATATTATATTCAGTGAATTATTAACGTCTGCTCGTTGGAATATTCTTCCATCAGTGCTTAATAACTGCTGTCCTAAAAATGTTGCATCGTTCTCTACTCTAGTTTCGTTAAAATTACTTACACCGCCTACTGTTAAATGATATGAACAATTATATTGTCTCCCTATTCCTACTGTTGCTGTTGTTGAACTTTCTATTCTTGAACGGTAATCTCCTCTGGTATCGTGTAATATCATTTCTGTTCCATTTGCTGGATTGCTTGGGGTCATACACCTAAAACTTCTGTTTCTGAAGTCAAAAACTCCCTGTGTGTCTCTGACTCTCAAAATATAATTAGCATCTCCACTATTTCTAAACATACTTATACCTGCTGTTGGTAATTGAATATCTCCTGTGTTATTTGTTAGATCTACATTAACATCGACTCTTAAATTTTCTTTAATAGTCGCACTATTAACAACATCTAATAAATATCCCCCGTGTTAATGCATTTGATGTTGTATCTAACAATAGTGAGTTAGTTCCAACATATTGATTAGCATTATTATTTAACTTTAAATTCTTCCAGTGTCTCCAACTGAATTATAACAATCAATACTGTCATTGTTAAAGGTAATGTAATTTTCAGTATTTCTAACTGTAAAAGATAATGCATCATCTGCTGTATTTTCTCCCACTAACCCACCAGTTGGTACTGCTATTTTGCCACTCATTTTGTAACCTGCGCGATTCAAGGTTACGATATCGCACACACATCTGCATTAGTTAAGTTCAAACAGTACACTGGTATTTGTTACATCGTCATCAGGGTTAATGATACATTCAGATTCATTATTGACCAGTTAAAGCTCAATCGTTAGATTTCCCATATATTTCAGTGGTAAATACTTATAATATTGTGGAAGAGACCAAAATTCGGCTTGAACCCAACTGTCATTTGCTAAGGAAGCCTGGAACAGTTTTCTCATTCATTTCATTAGAAGTCTGACCAGCTACACCTTCAGACCACAGTGTCTGTTCATATCAGTGATGTTATCCCGTACGTTTTCATTTGAAAGCATGTCAAACATTTCACCCAAGCGTCCAAAATCATTAAAGTGTTCTAGTACTTGAGAACCAGCTAGGAGTCTACCACGTCGGAAGAAAACAGCAAGGTTTCCACTTATGGGTCGTAATCTTCTGAATAAAGTAGTGTCCAAGTTCTGAACAGTGAAATAATTCATAACACTTTGTCGGTCAAGCCATCCGTTTTCATCATTGAGTGAGAACTTTAAGAGTCGGTTTCCAGAACTGGGTCTGTACACGTTTTCACCAGTGCTCCAGAACGTCGTGCTTTTCCTATCAGTGATATAGGAACTTCCTTTATTTGGTTTCAATGAAAGGTTGTCAACTAGAGCATCTTCAGGCGAAAAAGTTTCCATCTTATGTATATCTAAAATACTACAGAAAAACTATATTTGATTAAAAATTTTTATATACTGTTTAATCAAACATATTTTTTGAATAGTTCTTTTCATTTTCTGTATTCTTCTTGTCCTTCTTCTTATTCACGCTTACTTCTACCACACGTTGTCCTTCCTGGATTAATTCTCTATAGCTCTTGTATGTGTTCTGTTTAAGTTCCCTCGCTTTTGGTTTATTGTCGTCAGACTCAAACACAGCAGGATTATGATTCGTTTTGAACAGTATTAATTTAGGCGGGACATTTGTTCCAAATAATCTTTTGTCAGTGGTTCATTGCCAGATTTGTGTTTAACGTCTGCGACACCTTCAAATGAATGAATGAACAACGGATTGGCTGAACCTTTGTTTACAGTTATAGGTGCATTGTCAAAAGCACTTACGATGTCATCCTTGCCTCTGATTCTAAGATTTGCTCCGAAGTCTTCGGTGCTTTGTTTTGACCAATGCGGTGCCCCATAAGAACGAGTCCGAAAAATATTCCCATGCTCTTGATTCAATTGTGCACTTACAGCACTGCCTAAACTGTGACTTATGATGTCAGTAATTCCGTATTCCTTGTTACCATCTATGGTTATAGCTTCGTCTTCAAGGTTCTTTTTCGCATCCTTGTAACGCTTGGCTCTACTGGTTTCATGAAACGGTATCTTCAAATCGTCCCACACGTCTTGTAATGATTTCGTACAAGCAATGTATAGGATACTACCATTTCTATAACTGGATTCTCATACGCCAGTCTTAACCTCTCGGCATCAGTAAGAAATGTTTCGTGTCCAGCAAGTTGTTCTTTGACTTCGTTGGCTACTTTGTCTGTTACTGGATTCCGTTTGGGTGTTTCGTAAGGGCTTCTGTCCCTATTGTGCTTCCGACTGATCGTATACATAGTTTAAGGTTATCGTGTATTTTCTTATAAGAATATAATGTTGGAATTTGCGAAGCAATTAGCACACGCTAATGCGTGTGATGAAGTCGCAGGTGATATTGCGTTGCAATACCACGAAGGTCTTTGAACATTGATATATAATAATTTCTCAGTTAAGATATGCCAATGTTGAAATTCAAAAAGATACACATAGACAGCACTTATAAAGTATCTGGAGCAAGTAGCAATTTTGTTTTTGACCTTCCAGAAACAGTGCAACTAGAAGACAACATGTTATGTCAAATACATGAGGTAAGTATGCCACACTCGTGGTATTCCATTAACAGCACCAACAACAGTCTATATTTTAGACATCAGGTTCTACCACCAGGGGTTATAGCAGGCATAACATATCGTAAAATTACAACTCCAGGAGGCAACTATACCGCAGTTGATTTAGCCCAAGCAGTAGAGATTGCTTTAAGTCTTGGAGTAGATGCAGTTGATAGACCCAACACATATTCTTTAAGCTGCAACAGTTCCACAAATAAAATCACATTCAGTTCAAATTATGCTACGGTCATCTTCGTTGTTTTTAGCTGATGGAGAAGTAGCACCAGTGGAGGGTAGTTTTAGTGACCCTGTTGACGTCAATAATTTGAGCTCAATTAACCGTGTGATGGGTAACACCACACCAGCGACAGATGCCTATACCAGTGTAGCACCTTATACGACTAATTTCATTGATTTAGTGCCCATTAAAAGTTTGTATTTACATTGCAATGAACTCAGCAACTACAACCAACTAACTTCACCCGGCTATTCATCAATAGTAAAAAAGTCAATGTTAAAACTGTGCCTTATTTAGGCGTCATTAACGGTAATGAGTTGAGCCAGTTTGATTACACTGATGTTTGAAACAAGTTCCTTCGTAGACTGAATATTAGGCTCACGGACCAATTCAATAGGGTAGTGGGATTAACTATGTTGACTGCTCTTTCACTTTAACCCTTTACAAAGGTTAATATAAAGAATATGAATAAAATATAGACAGGGTATATAGAATGTCAGAAGAAGTATCAAACCAAGCAGAAGAAATCAAGCAAGAAGCACCAGAACCTCCAACTGAACCAGAAAAGCCACCAGAAGTTGTTGATAAAAGCGAAGAAGTCACATCGCCAAAGCTTGGCGTAAGCAGTCGGTTCTCCCTTGTCCGCTCCGACTGACTCACAGAGCCGATCCTTTTCCCAAGTGGGCACCCCGAAACCCTAAACCTAAACCCACCTTCAAGAAGTTGTCGCAGTCAATGTCATTCTGGTAGACGTTCACCTGGCGGGAGCTAAGTCGCGCTTTTCGGGGTAAGGGTTAGGGCCATATAGGGACATACTTAGGCCTCCCGGCACTGCTTCAGCTCAACCTGCTTTTTGCTGTCTGGGTGGTTTGTGCTTCGGACACCGTGCCCTGTGTGGCCTGTTCATGGTGTCAGACGGCTTCTACTTGACCCAGAGCTCATCTGGGACAGGAAGGGACGCTTCATCCCAGGCAGTCATTGGATCGGCACTCATCGCACTGATCTCGCGCTCGATGGTATCCACGGTCGCGCCCAGTTTGGCGAAGCCCTTTGCGGTTGCCACGATCGTGGCCTGACGATAAGCGTGGAGAAACTCCCGAGACATTCCCTGTTCAGTCACGCTTTCAATGTTGCGTACAAGGCCGTTGCACTCGACGATGACTTCTGCAAGTTCGTGCCCCGCCAAGTTGAACACGATGCTGCTTGGCTCCTCCTATCCATGACGGGATAAGACCAACAGAGCATACTCACAAACCAACACATGCCCAAGCCCAGGGACAAAACAACCTACCTACCAGTGCCCAAGTGTGTTTATGAGCTTTTTCGCCAGTCCTCGGTGCCACATCTGTTGCCGCCGCCTCAGGCCATACCTGGTCGATGCTCTGCCACATGCTCCTGTGGTAATGGGGCAGAAAGTGCATCTGGACAAAGTCAGCGAAGATGGTTGTACGCGATGCCACCTGTATTTACTATTATGGGCACGATGTAGTGCTTCCCATTCGCAGTTAAAGTCCGGAGCTGCCAATGCTTGCCATTGAAGAAATGAATCTTGCTGGTGTAGAATGCCTTGGTCTCCTTCAAGTACAGCTCGTTCAGGGGCGGGCGAAGGCTGTGGTTCAAGAAAAGAACATCCAAGCTAGTCTCGATCATGGGCATCTCAGGAACCTGCACGACCTTCCGGCTCAGTTTGAGCCTCATGCGGTGGGCAGCCATCTTCTGAAGTCTTGCGGGAAGCATCATTCATGACTTGCTACACACTGCTTGTTCTCCTCTCTGTCACGCCAAACTGTCTTCGGACATCAAGCTGCATGATGTGACATCAAGAGGCAGGAGAGCAATCGCATAACACAGCATCTGGATGCGCCGACAAGCAGAAAACATGCAGGACAGACCTTGATCAGCGTCCCACCATTGGCGCGAACAGGGGCAGAACATGACAGACCCTACTACCCATACTATTCCCCATAAAATGAATAAACCTAACCTTGCCCATTTCGGGAAGTTACATCACCTGAGAGATAGGATGAGTAAAGTACTTTAACAAATATTGGGCTACTAGTTGTGATTATTGGGCTATATTTTCAGGTAAATTCTATAGTGTAATGTAGATGTAAGGATAATTGTTATTATTTGGTTGACGGTGATGTAACAACTTAAACTGGGCAAGGCTTACCTTTGACAGTAGGGAAAGTTCGAACTGACTGTCCGGTCATGAAACTCCCGCTAAGCCCATTCGTCCTCCATTGCCAAGCCACTCTCGCAGATGTGGTCAATGGCCCCCACCTGAAACTAGATGGCTTGGGATTGCAGAATACTGGGTCGCTGCGGTTGGATGAGGTGACATCTGACAAAGCCCGCCTTATCCCAATCCCGAGGCACTCAAGGCTTTCGGGTTGACAGGTCGGTGCTGAACTTGGAGGAAGAGACAGCATCAGTCGGCCTCAGCCCAACACGCCACCTGACCAACCAGTCCTCGCGGCTAAGAACAAGGCCAACCATAAACCCGAAAAGCCGCCAGGATATGCAGACCCGCCCCCTTCTACTCCGGCAAAATGCCTCATTCCGGATTCATCAGAGCTGCATCAGGGGGCAAAGCTGCATCCCCTTCCCTTCATCATTCTGTATCAAGTGTATCAACGACAGTCAACCAGACAAGCCCATCCGACAACGACTGAAGACCCCTGAACCTAAAGCAGAAACAAGTACAGCCACCTTCAGCTTTATGCTGCCGTTGGCCACCAGCTCACATGCGCCGACATCGAAGTAGTAGCCTCAACTTGGGTTGTAGGAAATAAATGCAAAGGCTCACATGCGCCGACATCGAAGTAGTAGCCTTAACTCGGGTTGTCAAAGGGTCCTTAGTACATGTCGAATGTGTAGAGTGCAAACACTTATACCGCGATTTGCGGATTCCCAGTATCGAAACTCAAGATAAACAAGCCTTATTTAGGGTGGAGGGCGCTGTGCCTGTTGCACACATCTAGCCAGCTTGTTCTGAGCCTTCCGTCACATTCACACATTGCGGGCTGCGAAATTTTTGCAAACAATCAGGTGCGAGGTGGTTGTAGATATCGGACCGGTCATGCCGGAAGCCTGAACGAGATGGGAGGAACCATGCTGTCTTCGAGGGACCAGAGCGGTTTGTGAGGCTCAGCCTGTCTAGTACCGTCTTGGAAGAAAAGACAGCACGACCAGGGCTCACACCCCCACTCTTTGGAACACCGCAGTCCCAAGTCCAAAGGCAGGTTGCTTTGTCTAAGAGCACGAATCAGCAACCGAGCCGGGCTGCCGTTGCCAGTGCGGAGGTACCTGGGCGAAGCGTGCAAGGGGACTGCCGAGAGCACGGGGCTTTTGGGTTACGTGCCGAAGCGCGGGGTTCATCTACTGGGGTGCAGGGCAGTTGCCACCGAAAGGGGCGACGCATGTCCATGGCACAGACTCAGAAACCAAAGCACGGGACCTTCCGTCTCGCAGAAGTTCACATGCCCGCAATATTCCCGGGATGTCGCAGGACCACCCCCGCCAAGCAGCTTGACAAAGTTGCCAGTGTCGTCCTTTGCACAGCAGTGGCTGACATGTGCACGAAACCTCCGTCGACGGACCACGGTGTTCAAAGCCAGGAATCAAGAAGCCAGGGTCGAGAATAAGAATGTGAAGCAAGAGAGGCCCTCTGCGCTCACCAAACAGGGAACCCTGGACAAGCCCCAACGCCATCTTTGCTGAAGCTCCTCCCCGAAGTCCATCTGGAACCCAACCTTTTCCAGCTTTTGAAGTAGCTCTCCTGAGCTCGGGTCAAACAGATTCCGACTACAACTGTTATTCCACCGTAACAATATATACTCTTCCATACGAGCTTTTCCCGAGTTCTCCAATGTACTTAATTAGTGCCTTTGCAGCTAGCCAAGTCTATGCTGAGGAGCCGCTGAAGGACAACAGGGCAAACGAGGGAGACTGTCGGTGTAGTGAGAAGCGAAGTAGCCAAGTGACGCTTACACAAATCACAACCGTAACTCTCAATATGGAATCTGAGCATCAATCCTACAAAAAGAGCCCGTTGTCCCTCAATTCCAGCTTCCTAAACACTTCATGTGAGGCTAGCCGTTAGACTTTCACTTGCAGCTTTTCGCTGCACAGGCCAGAATGCCCAAACCCAACAATACTGGTCAAGTCCGCTGCACGATCTTACGAGCTTGCGCTCAAAGTACAAGAAGGAATCAACGATGCCCCCGGCTGTCGCTTCAAACAGATCGACCATCCTGCAAACGTGCCACAGTAGGCCATGGTCTTTGCTAGTGGCGCTCAGAAAGAACATGCGGTCCACTCGCTCGAGGCCACGAAACCGTTCACACAAGTGGCTGGACATTCAGGCCTTGTTTATACAAACTCTTGAAGGTCCACGCCGATTTGTAGTCAAAAGAGCTTACGAATGATTATATGGTGGCAAAAACATCCACACGATCAAGATGAGTCTCTGTCGAACTCTTTCATCTTCGAGCAAGCCTCCTGAAGAAGTGTTTGTGCAAGCCGCCCAGCCTACCCCGACAAACAGTCAAACATTCTTCAGTGACGAGACGTGCACACCGAGCCCTCATGCATCTGAAACATATTGAAACATACCACGCATGTACGCAATTGCCTACCTATATTACGCGGCACATGAACGCACTGTATGCAGTAGAAGCATATGACGCTACAGCGCACGATGCAGCGACTTCAATGTGAAGTTGTGTGAAGGCACGGAGGAAGGGACAGAGCGAACGGGCGGGGAGCGCGCGAGCGGGCGGAGGGACATAGGTAGGGCAAGAGCGGAAGGGCGAAAGCAAAGGTAGAGACAAGGCCAGAAGCACGAATGAAGGCTGGCAAGCAGGAAGAGCAGAGAGCCCAAAGGCAGACATACATCCTAACACACAAAGAGGCCGGACCATGAAATGCACAATTGAGTAATCAACTGCTGGACATGTGTCATACTGGGCGATTGCATGTGTGACATGCACTGCACATGCTTCGACACCACACTAAATGCATCGACTAGTTATCACCAACTATGCCCCAAAACGACGGTATGTGCAAAATCGATCCTAGATGTTTCCTTCACCCAAATGCTTCAATTAGCCCCATAGGAAGCCAAGGACTACGTTCAAGCCCTTCGATTTTCTTGCAGTCATCATGAGGCGCTGCTTCCGAACCTGCTCCGACAAATCTCGAGTTCTAGCTATTCTCACCACCATGAAACCCAAAATTGATAACATTCGAAGAGAGTCATGAGTACCAAAATCTACAAGAAGACCACTACTAAGGCCCGAAGCATGGCATCAGCTCACGGAGCTCTAGGACCAGACCTTCATGCCCTCGGTGACCACTGCGTAGGGCTCCGATGCAAAGTTCAAGTCAGCCTTTTCGGTCGTCATGCCCGCGGCCTTGCGAGTTTGACAGACTACCTCTCGACCCTCCAAGGTGATTCAGCGTTTGGCGCAAAGCCAAGTGTACAGTTCAGGTCCTGTACAGCTGCAAAGGCAGGAACTACAACGGAGTCTCTGGGTAAGTCATGTACGGGCCAGAAAGGGTCTTGAGGCCTGGATTCCTGAACCTCTACGGTTGGTTCAGACTTTCAGCATTCCGGCGTGAAGGGCAGCACCCTCTGCGACAGATCACCTGTCTCCCGACTTTCAAAATGCAGCTTAGCGTCGAGCGCTTCCTCAGAATAGAGGTCCTGAACATCAGGGACATCAATGTGGAACCTACATAGTCGAAGCCTGATTGTGAGGATCCCTCATTTTACAGACCCCGTATTATCGCATTACTCCAATAAGGACCGGTTCTTATGAGGGACCCTTGTTGTGAGGAACCATTCTGTGGAGAGCCGATGCGTTTAAGGAACCTCTCCATATAGGGACCCCGAATAGAAGAAGGACCAGGAGTGGTCTTTTCGAGTAAATGCGGGCATCCTTTGCCCCAAACACGCACACCCCTTCCTAACCTCTTTGGCCGTCAACCCCAGCCATGAACCCTTAAATCCGCACACCCTAGACCCCAACAGGCTCATAAGGCTTCGGTTGTATCGATTTTGGTTGCCACCTTGTTTTTCAGGATTTTGTCAACCCAGGAGACCCTACAAAGAAGGCAAAGGAGTGCTTCATGTAGGGGCCTTAATCGGACCAACCGTCAGGAACGAGGACAAAATGAAACAACGTGACATGTGCACCTTCATGACTTCATGAATGTAAACTCAGAGCTGAATGTGCTGCTGTAAGTTTACCTGGGCCAACTACAGGGGGACTCTAAGGGCTGACTGTAGTCAGTTCCATGGAGACCTTGGGTCCAGTGGCGAGGAATTGAATGGCCGTATTTCGGAAGTTCGAAACACAAAATGACATCTAAGTAATCCTGCAACCCTAAATCCCTCAATCCTGAACCCCCACAAGTCCCAAGCTCTGCAAGATCATGTGAGATGTCTTCGCCTTCAGGAGGACCTCCCTCAGCGCTGCAGCAGAGACGATGGTTGTGGAACCGCGCTGGAGCATGGTGACGCAAGCCTGTGTGGTCCGCGGAACCGGCACCACTATTATTGATTATATGACATCTTTAGAACTGCTTGTATTCTTCCAACATGTCAGCAACAGGTCGTGCAAAAGACATGTTACATGTTGTGAGCCTCTCTCCTTTGCTACGAATCGCCTGCCCAAAGCTCTCAACGGAATCTTGCACTTCTCGGTTTGTGGGAAGCGATGATAAGGGTAAGGGTCTGGGGTTCAGGGGATAAGACAAGATTGAAAGTTCTCGTGACTTCTCGAATCAATTCGCAAGCTCTGTCTCTCGAAACCTGTGACACTAAGATTCCCAGAATGTACTTCTTTCCAGGAGGTGCATCATGCTCCCATAGATCTTGGCAGATATCATGTGCCGACGTGTTCGATCCCACCACGACGACATTCCTGAGCCGCGGATCAATGTCTCCATTGCATGGGCCGCATATGTGTAGCAGGGTCTGCCTAGATTCTCGGTTTGCGCTCCAACTTTACGGTCTACATGCACGCTGATTGATGTGAAGGTAATGCTCGGAAGGCTCTATATACCATCCTCAGAAACCGACTCGATGACGGTCTTTCGAGTAGCAAGTTCGAAACAATACCTGGCAACACTACAAGCTGCAACTCGTACTGAAAAGCTGCCGCAGCCAGGACTTTTGACTGAAAACGCAGGCTTCCATGCCGTCCAGTGTTGGGGGCCGGGGCCTGGGGGCCTGGCCTAGAATCCTAGAATTGAATCCAGGCTCTTTCCGGCGAA
This sequence comes from Symbiodinium sp. clade A Y106, assembly GCA_003297005.1. NCBI lineage: Eukaryota > Dinophyceae > Suessiales > Symbiodiniaceae > Symbiodinium > Symbiodinium sp. clade A. The sequence continues at coordinate 26,879 of BGNK01000821.1, read as the reverse complement.
AGCGGCTCCCTGGTACGAGGAGGAGTGCATCAACTCGCCTCGGAAGTTCTCAGATCCTCAGCTCCAAATGGTTTAAAGCTATGAGGGTCGGCATTCGGGTTTATTCGGGTTTTAGGGTGAACATTCTGAGGGCTTAGGATTAGCAGGGCTTAGGGCTATGAGGCACTGGAGTCTATAGTTTATGCTCGACGTTTCAAGGGCATTGGGGCACGAAGCTCTACTGGGTGTGCTGGGAAGCCTCGCCGAAGGATCCATGCCCCTTGCATGCAGCTCTAGCTGTACGCGTACGACCACCTAGTCCTTGTCAACGCTGAGCACGAAATCACACGAAGCCCGAGATTCTGCACAGTTCTCAAAAGGATTGGCTTGACTACGGTCGAGTCTCCGCGGAACGTCGGAACGTTTGGCGGGCCGTGATGTCCAGTTGCCATGACCACGTGCTTCGGCTGCAGCACGATCCTGGGTAAGCATGGAACCTAGACTAGTCCATGGTCGGGATATCATTAACATTTTTGTTACCCATAAAAAATTCAAAATGTTACCCAAGTATGACAAAGTAGATTCGGATACTAGAAGCCTAACCCTGAACGCGAGCAATGACACCCGAAGCCCTAAAACCCCAACCCGGATAAAGACAGCTGATATCCCGAAAACGCAGGAAAACTTGCGGAGGATTCCTGTGCCAAGACATCCGCTCACTGTGGCTCGAGCATATCAGTAGCTGTAGTCGCTGTAGTCCAAACGTAGGGTTTTCATTTTCCTTCCTGCCCTCCTTGGGACCTGGATGTGAAAGAGTAGTTGGAAAGGAACTGAATTCCAGTGTGCATACCAAAGAATCCTAAGTACTGATATGGGGCATACTTGCACTCAGCATAAACGCAAGCCCTCACACAGCAACGCTGCCTTGCGCAGGTGCTTCAACAACCCTTTGCGTCTCAATTTTAGACTAGACACACAACCGGCCACCTCCTTAAGATAAACCGGAGTGCCAACAGCCTCCTTCTAAACCACAAACTGGATTCCGGCCAAGGCTCTCTTTGCCTTCTCTCCGCACGCAAACCGTCCAGTCTTTGGTCTTCCTTGGAGGCGCTGAAGGAGACTTCGGGCTGAACTCTAATTCTCCGATGCTTGTAGCCGTTACGGCCGCAGGGTGCTGGGTTTGTGGAGCGAGCGCTGGCTTAGGGTACTGCGGATGAAAGCCGTTTGGCTTATCTTCACTTGTAAACGAAGACAGACAGCTACTCAGAAGAAGCTCCTCAACCTTCCCAGCCTGAAGCTTTAGTTTCTGCAACCTGATGCGTGCCGGGAGGCTCGTTCCAGGATGCTGACTCACAAAGAGAGTTGGACCACCTTAACCACGGATCAGCGCTGCTCCGGCCCCCGTCATTGAAACGCATGAGTGCGCAGCATTTACCACTGAAGCAGAAACATAGCTGATCGCAGCTAGCTCGGCATGATGGAAATGGCATTCGTTCAGGCTTGGATATGCCCAACGGTGGGTGGTTGAAGAATCCAGGTGGCTGGGATGTAGGGTCGGGTAACAGCTGGCTGGGCTGTGGCTCGGGCGCCAGTCTCCTTCAGGGTCCATGGTGTGACGTTTTGCAAAACGGTCACGCTCACACTGACAAGCTTTGTGAAGGTTTTCGGGCTCACAGTCTCATGGAGGCTTGTTGACCGATCTTCGTTTGGAAGACAATTATGTATTTGTCGGTTTCTGTCACTGTGTACAATGTTAACTGGCTTGTAGACTTCAACGTTTCACCGGTGACGCTTCGTGAGCCGAAGGCACACATTCAAATCCAGCATCTGAGCGTAGAAGTCGAGCCAGTCTGCCACTTTATCCTCGGCAGTCCAGGGAAAGAAGCTCATTCTCAAACGCTCTCCAGGATATGTATGTACCGTTTGCCCACATCAGCGACTGAGCAGGTGGACTCCGTCTGTCCAGTAGACAATATGATTGCCACGGTGGATTCAAATGGCTACATTGGGTATCCGTCTGCCTGCACTGATGCTTCGTTTTGGGGGAGTCGAGCTCTGCAGTGTGATATACTCTCCTGACTAGTCATATAGTGGGCATTGGGGGGGTATAAACCAATATAGCCCCCAAGATATGCTTATCACCGCGTGCTCAGGCCCTCATAGTAGATGTCCCGCCTCTCGTTACTGGCTCACTGCCCTCCGAATGCTTTTTCACAGGGTCATGACAAACTCTGGAGAACCCTTGCTAAGCAGATGCCCACTAAGGAACCGTATCATGTCTTCAATGTAGAAGATGCCACCTTGTGATTCTGAATGCCAATTTTCAAGCCTCGCGGTCATGAGACCTGAAATGAAGGCTTAAACAATTTCACTCAGGCTTTGGGGAGTGGCCACTATGTTGGTCGGCCCGCGGGGAGGTAGCGCCCGGGATACGAGGATATGTGGGGTTTCTCTACCTCAGGAGTTCAACTTACTGCGGGTCCTTACATTCAGGGTTCCTGCTACTGTCTGTAACTCTTTGCGCAGCCTCCCGCTCTGGCCCCCGTAGCACAAAGAATGAAGTACAGGCGTCTTTCGGAGCGTACAAAGGCCACTGCGCCGGAAACCTTGGTGTTGGTCCACTTTTCAGCAGGTCTGAGTTGTTTGTTGAAGCACGGCCTGGAAGATATATGTACGTCTTGCGACGAGTTGGGGACAGGGGTCTGGATGGATACTCACCCTGGAAGAATCTGCTGCCGTTAGCTCCTCGAACTCTTCTACCAAGGCCCTTGAGCTCGAGAGGATCCTGAAAATCACCCCTGAGACACACAGCCCAAGCCCGCCCCAAATGGCAAAGGAAGGTTGAGGGCATGTTCGGCTTATGGGTCTTCAGCAGTTCAACAAAGGTATTGAGTGTCACATCTTCTAATGACCATGAGCCCTATCGCAATAGGCTTGAAGGACAAGGGTTACATGGACAAGGGTTACATTTTTGGGGGACGCCCCCAAATGAAATGTTGAGAACTGCTACCTTGCAGCTACCCAAACAACCCTTGAATTCCTGTGCTTTGTATCAGAAGGACACTGCTCAGTTGATAATCAAGAGGCGGCAGGTATGGCAGGTGACATACCCAAACAGGGTCGTGCAAGCCTTGGCTTCGGATTTGCGGCGGTTCAGCAGAGAATCTAGGCGTTCTCGAATGTCGTGTGTGGAGAACTTGGTGTCGAGGAGTTTTGATCTCAAGATTCTGCTTGCGGTCCTTCTCTTGAAGTGTTGGATACGGCCTGTCGGATGTTGACCCCTATTTCTGAAACGCCGGTTTGAGCAATGAGCTCTGTGCATCAAGAACCATCTGCGGGACATGGCCATGCCGCGTACATGCTTCTGGATACGGGAGTTGCCCAGATTATGCGCGACCCACGCAAGATCACCCGTGAAGGAGGATACTGTGTATACGGAATTAAGCGGGTCTTGCGAAGATGACCGTGGCATCGACAACGAACCAGCCCCAGCACCAGTCGCAAACCAGTCACACAGCGAGTTGTATCGGTGCCGCCATTGGTGGCCTGACGCAAGGAGACTCCAAAGAGTGCCTGATCTTTGCGCCTCCTTAGAAGCTTTAAGACAAAGCCCTATAAATAGCTTGCAGTCTAGCACCATTTGCATACTGTGTTGGCTCCAACCACGGCCATCCCAAGAAGAGATGCGCTCCACTGTCTAGATTTACAGGCACGCGTACTCTAGTAGACACTTGACACTCTATGCCCTATGCAGACGTTTTCAACCCTCAGCCTCAAAACCCCAAATCCCTACACCCTATAAGCCTAAGCCGGCACCTTCATGCACCCTGACCCAAGGTCCACCCGTCAGGTGCCTGGGCTTGGGTTCTTCTCGAGCACGATGTAGGGGACGCCAAGATTCTGGAGACGAGCCGCCTCATGCTGCAGGGAGATCAAGACTGGAGTGTAGTATATACCCTCAGGCCAAGAAACCTACATGTTGCTTCATGATGTTCTGATGTAAGCAGGTTTGCCTGGCTGCACGTAAGGTTTAGGGTTTAAGTTTTAAGTGCTGGGCAGTCCTGTCTACTCCGAACCGAGTCGTGAAGCAAGTCCACAATCTCACATGATTGCAGGCACTCCATGGCTTCAGCAGAGCTGCCAACACGATGCCCGACTGAGCCCCACCGATGATGACGACCTCCGTTGGCTTCGGAGTTGGATCGCAGGATTTAGGCATCCTGCATGTGCGCTCTCTCCGTCTCTGCTGCACAAATCGCTCCTCCCGGCATCCCTCTCACTCCCCGTCTCCGTTGAACAATGAACGTCTTTCGCTTTGAGGTTCTCGGCATAAGCAGGATCTTGTGAAAACCACGAACAACTTGCTCCCAACACGAGATGGTGTTGGTTCTGGCTAGAGGGTGAGGATTTATTCGGCAAGAAGCGGCTTTGCCTCACCTATAGTCATAATATGTTGTTTCATGTCAGAAGTCAAACACAACGCTCTGTCGAGCAAAAATGAACTTGACGCACTGTCTGGGGTGGTTTCCCAGTCTCCGATTGTTAGAGCAAGAAACTTATCCAATGAACCCAAGTTTAGCCTCAGTTATTGCCAAAACCCACGAATTCTGCCCTCGACTCGTTGCAACCAACCCAGCAAGGATCACCGTCATTTTTGGCCCCATATGGCCCTGTACACACACACACACACACACACCTCAAACCCATGAACCCCAGCCCCACACCCCAGAAACCGTACGCCCCTGGACCAAGCTTTGGCAAAGCAGCAAAGGGCTGCTCACTACTGCCGATCTCAGCGTGCTCGCGTGCGCGGAGCTCCGGCCAAGCCTCTGCCGAGTTTGAAGGACAAGCTTGAGTTTGGTGGGGCCTTTAGTGAGGTGAAGGGTTGCTAAGGGATGCTGGGGTTTGGGGCTTAGGGTTCTGAGTGGTTGGGGACACCTTGTTCCGCAGGGTCTCCAGTTCTTCTATGCCATAGGTATACGAAGACCGTACAAACCAGTAGGTTTGGGCAGCTGAGTGCACTTCGAGTTCCGCCGCCCGAAGCGCAAAGCTGCCCCTCAAGACTACAGCGCTAGCTCTGTTTAAGAAAACACAGGCTAAGAAAACCAGTGCTCTGGATTCTCCGGATATATGCACTTTCACTGCCCCTTCCAACTAAGAAAATGAGTGCCCTCTGACGTTCGGACCCTATTTCTTAACTGTGTGCTACTCTGGGGCTCTGGTTTTCTTGTTGAGGGAAATGAGCACTGATTTCCTGAAGTGGTGGCATACATGTATTGTAAGGATTGGTGGTTGTCTGAAGCTTTAATNGAGTTGGAGAAATGACACCCCCGGGGAACTGAGCAACGGACCTTTCGGTTACAAACACATGCTCTGCCAACTGAGCTATAGGTTCTCTGCAAAACCTGCTACTGCACCCCGAGCCCCCGCAAGAACTTTCACCTAGCGTTGCAGACTTTCGCCGTGAGTGTCTCAAGTCTCTCGCAAATGAGTACTCGTTTTCTTAACACTGTCTCCACGTGGATTTGGGCCCCCAGACCCCAATTGCTCCAAATCCATCCGTTAACAAGGCTAAGAAAATGAGTACTCATTTTCTTAGCACCCTTTTCCAATGGGTTTGACCCCGTCCCATCCCGCAGGTAAGAAAATGAGTACTCGTTTTGTTAACACTGTCTCCACATGGATATTGGCCTCCAGACCCCAATTGCTCCAAATCCATCCGTTAACAAGGCTAAGAAAATGAGTACTCATTTTCTTAACACTGTCTCCACATGGATTTGGGCCCCCAGACCCCAATTGCTCCAAATCCATCNCCAAATCCATCCGTTAACAAGGCTAAGAAAATGAGTACTCATTTTCTTAACACTGTCTCCACATGGATTTGGGCCCCCAGACCCCAATTGCTCCAAATCCATCCGTTTATAAGGCTAAGGAAATGAGTACTCATTTTCTTAACACCCTTTTCCAATGGGTTTGACCCCGTCCCATCCCGCAGGTCCTAATCCAACCGCAAAGACGGTTAAGAAAATGAGTGCTCGTTTTCTTAACACTGTCTCCACATGGATTTGGGCCCCCAGACCCCAATTGCTACCAAATCCATCCGTTTATAAGGCTAAGAAAATGAGCACTCCTTTTCTTAGCCTAGGCTAAGAAAATGAGTACTCATTCTCTTAGCACCCTTTTCCAATGGGTTTGACCCCATCCCATCCCCCAGGTCCTAATCCAACCGCAAACACGGATAAGAAAATGAGTACTCGTTTTCTTAACACTGTCTCCACATGGATTTGGACCCCCAGCCCCCAATTGCTCCAAATCCATCCGTTAATAAGGCTAAGAAAATGAGTACTCACTTTTCTAGCGAAAAATGAATACTCATTTTCTTAGCACCCTTTTCCAATAGGTTTGACCTCGTCCCATCCCCCAGGTCTTAATCCAACCGCAAACACGGTTAAGAAAATGAGTACTCGTTTTCTTAACACTGTCTCCACATGGATTTGGGCCCCCAGACCCCAATTGTTCCAAATCCATNCGTCCCATCCCCCAGGTCTTAATCCAACCGCAAACACGGTTAAGAAAATGAGTACTCGTTTTCTTAACACTGTCTCCACATGGATTTGGGCCCCCAGACCCCAATTGTTCCAAATCCATCCGTTAATAAGGCTAAGAAAATGGGTACTCATTTTCTTAGCCTAAGCTAAGAAAAATGAGTACTCATTTCCCTAGCACCCTTTTCCAAGAGGTTTGACCCCGTCCCATCCCCCAGGTCCTAATCCAACCGCAAACACGGTTAAGAAAATGAGTACTCGTTTTCTTAACACTGTCTCCACATGGATTTGGGCCCCCAGACCCCAATTGCTCCAAATCCATCCGTTTATAAGGCTAAGAAAATGAGTACTCATTTTCTTAGCCTAGGCTAAGAAAATGAGTACTCATTTTCTTAGCACCCTTTTCGAATGGGTTTGACCCCGTCCCATCCCCCAGGTAACAAATTGAGTACTCGTTTTCTTAACACTGTCTCCACATGGATTTGGGCCCCCAGACCCCAATTGCTCCAAATCCATCCGTTAACAAGGCTAAGAAAATGAGTACTCATTTTCTTAACACTGTCTNAACACTGTCTCCACATGGATTTGGGCCCCCAGACCCCAATTGCTCCAAATCCATCCGTTAACAAGGCTAAGAAAATGAGTACTCATTTTCTTAACACTGTCTCCACATGGATTTGGGCCTCCAGACCCCAATTGCTCCAAATCCATCCGTTTACAAGGCTAAGGAAATGAGTACTCATTTTCTTAGCACCCTTTTCCAATGGGTTTGACCCCGTCCCATCCCGCAGGTCCTAATCCAACCGCAAAGACGGTTAAGAAAATGAGTGCTCGTTTTCTTAACACTGTCTCCACATGGATTTGCGCCCCCCGACCCCAATTGCTACCAAATCCATCCGTTAATAAGGCTAAGAAAATGAGTACTCATTTTCTTAGCACCCTTTTCCAATGGGTTTGACCCCGTCCCATCCCCCAGGTCTTAACCCAACCGCAAACACGGTTAAGAAAACGAGTGCTCGTTTTCTTAACACTGTCTCCACATAAATTTGGGCCCCCAGACCCCAATTGCTCCAAATCCATCTGTTAACAAGGCTAAGGAAATGAGTACTCATTTTCTTAGCCTAGGCTAAGAAAATGAGTACTCATTTTCTTAGCACCCTTTTCCAATGGGTTTGACCCCGTCCCATCCCCCGGGTCCTAATCCAACAGCAAACACGGTTAAGAAAACGAGCGCTCGTTTTCTTAACACTGTCTCCACATGGATTTGGGCCCCCAGACCTCAATTGCTCCAAATCCATCCGTATTATTCCGATTCTTTTACCCATGAGTAAAACTTAGCCTAGTCTAAGAAAATGAGTACCATTTTCTTAGCACCCTTTTCCAATGGGTTTGACCCCGTCCCATCCCCCAGGTCCTAATCCAACCGCAAAGACGGTTCAGAAAATGAGCACTCGTTTTCTTAACACTGTCTCCACATGGATTTGGGCCCCCAGACCCCAATTGCTCCAAATCCATCCGTTAACAAGGCTAAGAAAATGAGTACTCATTTTCTTAGCCTAGGCTAAGAAAATGAGTACTCATTTTCTTAGCACCCTTTTCCAATGGGTTTGACCTCGTCCCATCCCCCAGGTCTTAATCCAACCGCAAACACGGCTAAGAAAATGAGTACTCGTTTTCTTAACACTGTCTCCACATGGATTTGGGCCCCCAGACCCCAATTGCTCCAAATCCATCTGTTAATAAGGCTAAGGAAATGAGTACTCATTTTCTTAGNAAGAAAATGAGTACTCGTTTTCTTAACACTGTCTCCACATGGATTTGGGCCCCCAGACCCCAATTGCTCCAAATCCATCTGTTAATAAGGCTAAGGAAATGAGTACTCATTTTCTTAGCACCTTTTTCCAATGGGTTTGACCCCGTCCCATCCCCCAGGTCCTAATCCAACCGCAAACACGGTTAAGAAAATGAGTACTCGTTTTCTTAACACTGTCTCCACATGGATTTGGGCCCCCAGACNGGGCCCCCAGACCCCAATTGCTCCAAATCCATCCGTTTATAAGGCTAAGAAAATGAGTACTCATTTTCTTAGCCTAGGCTAAGAAAATGAGTACTCATTTTCTTAGCACCCTTTTCCAATGGGTTTGACCCCGTCCCATCCCCCAGGTCCTAATCCAACCGCAAAGACGGTTAAGAAAATGAGTACTCGTTTTGTTAACACTGTCTCCACATGGATTGGGGCCCCCAGAACCCAATTGCTCCAAATCCATGCGTTAATAAGGCTCAAAAAATGAGTACTCATTTTCTTAGCATAGGCTAAGAAAATGAGTATTCAACCAGTTCGCCAGCGTCAGAGGCATCAGAAACGATCTCCATGTCAGACATTGCGGNTTTTCTTAGCATAGGCTAAGAAAATGAGTATTCAACCAGTTCGCCAGCGTCAGAGGCATCAGAAACGATCTCCATGTCAGACATTGCGGCTTCCCCCTACAAGAGGGAATGTTAGCATCAACCATTGGAGGTGTTAGCACCTGCTCCCTGTATAAGAAAGTGCTAAGAAAATGAGTGGGCACTGGACTTCTGAGAGCCGCATTCTCATGGAAGAGCAAGCTAAGAAAATGAGTGACCTNAGAAAATGAGTGGGCACTGGACTTCTGAGAGCCGCATTCTCATGGAAGAGCAAGCTAAGAAAATGAGTGACCTCTGAGCTCACTGACTTGTTTTCTTACCCAACGCTTGCACTGTAGTACATACTATAATTATACGTAAACCCTAGATGGTGATACCGACACGCAAACTTTTCAACCCTGAGCTATAAATGGTATGAGGTTTCAGCTTCAACTTTGAGATCTCTGCATGGAAATCTCTGGGAGTTATGGGCCAGAGGGTGAGGGTCCGGTTGTTGTGCTCAGAAGCACAGACAGTGAAGAGAGAAGCGTTGCTTAGGGGAGAGAAGTTTAGGCTCGGGGCGTCTCTAGCCAGGGCGACTGTTACCGACGCACCCTCGAGGGACACCCCAAATTCCACATATACACTCACCACTTAATGGTAAGCATAAAGAACAAAAACCGAATTACGGGGAGTCGGTCTGCTCGACAGGAAACCTGCCTCGCACGGCAGCAAGCTTTCAGCATTCTAATTTTCCTACATCCCTGCGCCAGGGTCACCGTTTCTTCTGAGAGCAACATGGATGTGATGTCTCCGAGACTGCAAAGCTCTGCTGGCCTCTCGGTGCTTCACAGCACCATAATGTCCACCCACCGGCCGGCGCGGGCCAGTCTGCTCCTGTCGATGCTTGGAGTGGGATTGCGTGGTGCACTCCGCTCTCGAATCGTTTCCCACCCGGGCCCGAGAAAAGCCGAACCGATGTTCGACTTGCAGTGCTCTTCCAAGTTGCTGCAGCTTCACGGCATTAAACATCGACCCCGTGCATTGTTGAAATATCGAAGCGTGCCTGAACCTTGAGGGCCGAATCCCAAGTCTTTGAGCAGAACTTGAAGCCGAAATCTGTCCGAGCCGAAATCCCCATAAACCGATTTGCAAGCCTCCATCACGACACACTTGCATACCGATTACGTTGCATCCGTACTGCAACACCCTCAACTCGAAACCAAAGATGCCTCGTGACCCTTCAGTTGCTGCATGCTTGTGAAGAAGGTGAAGCAGCGACCTTCACGAAGCAAAGCTCTTCGGGGAAGCGCTTAATTGCTCGGAGTCTTCTCAGGGCCTCCTTATACGGATTTTGCAGCGTCTCTGTTGACGGCGTGCAATATAGCAATTTACTGAAACCCTAACAGCACAAACCCCTGAGCTGCCGGGCATCTGCGGCAGAAATGTATTTGAGAGCATCGAGCCCCAAAACCGCACCCAAACGCATGCTTTCGAAGGTAGTATTCCTACAAGGGGGTGGCATCAAACTCTACAACCGCGAAATCCTACCACCCTTGTGGGTTTCTGGTCCCCAATTTTTTGGTGCCCGCCTTCTCGCATCTTCACCTGCCCGGTGCAGAAAGCCTCCAGCAAGGGAACAAGGTCTGTGTTTAGGGGCGGGGTTTGGAGCTTAAGGATTTAAGGCAACAGGGGCTTACTAAGCCTTCGCATCACTGTCTGGGGATTTAAGCGTGTGGGGTTTTCAGGGAATTTGGAAATTTACGGCGAGTTGGGCTCAGGGCTTTACATAAGTGCTAGGTCTTTAGGAGTCCTCAGGGTTTGGAGGGGTTCCGGAGTTTTGGAGCGACAGTAAGCCTCACAGTGCCTCAGGCCGGACTCAAGAAATCCGCGATCACACGCGGACTCGGCAAACCTGCCCTAAGCGTCTATGCTGTGCTGCGGTGCATTTTGATGCCAAGCAACCGTCAAGCCAAAACCAATACCCCCCTTCACCTGCCCGAAACCTCCAACTCCCCAATGTAGAAGTCTGATTAGTTCGACTGAGGTCTTCGATGCTTCGACTCTACTTCGAAATACTTCGATAAATTGTTCAAGCCCTTATAAGAAGACACTACAATCCCGCAGCAACCTTCAAAAGTGCTCGAGCGCGTAAATTACAACCCAACCCTTCGAAGGCCTCCGCTGTCTCAAAGTCGAACCATGCCTCGATCGTGCCGTCGGGGAGGGCCTTCGTCTCCTGGCAGGGTGGAAGGGTTTGAGGGGTTTAAGGTTCAAGGTGCTCCAGCGTGCATGCAAGAAAACCGTGCTTGAAAGCAGAAGGCCTCACGCCTCAGGGCCTTGGACCAAGCTGCAGGAGAAGACTACGAAGGGATCTCGCACCGGTCCTTGATGCTCCAAGAATGCGGCTGGACTCTTGGAAGCACCGTCCGCAACATGGCTGAGATCCTGGACCCAGGGTCAGGGCTACAGGCATCCTCTGATTAGAAGGTAATCGTATCCGCTTGTCGTCCCCATATTAACCAAAGCAAAATGCACGCGCAAAACCCTCGCCCTAATCAATCTGCCAGGCCCTACATTCACGTTTTCTCTCAGAGCCACACCAAAGCTTCGACCTCATCCTGATACCAAGGTGCTCTTCGACGCCTTCCAGTGTCCGCAGGTTCCAGGTGAAGGCCAGAAGGTCGCGCCAGTAGCCTTCAGCCATAGGAGGCTGGCAAGTTCTGGCGCAACAGCGAGGCAGCTGATACGGTTCCCTTGCGGATATGAGCCCTGCTGCATGTTTGGAGCATAACTGACAAGCATGTCTTTCAAAGCTCAACCTTACAAGCCCTAAGCCCAAGGAGCAGGTCTTCAAAAACAGCTCCTCAAGCTGCACATCCGAGCGAAGGCCTCCGAACTGTCACAGATGGAGCCCAAAGGGCTTCTTGGAGCGGAAGTGGCTAGAAAAGAATTTGGGGCTCAGTGCCTTGGTTTTTCATGACGAACCCGAGCAGCCGAAGACAGCCTAAGATAACGTCCTGAACCGAACTAGACTGTAAGGAGACCTTTTCAGTCTAGGACTCCAGTATCCCACCCTTTTCTAACCATCTTCAACCCCTGAGCACATGCTCATTCTAACTATTCGGGCCCTAGTTCTCCCTACCCTCTTTCCGCCTTGCGCGAAAGCTGCTAACCAGGACTCCACACTCGTGGCCGCGTCTTTACACATACCTCGCAGAGTTTAGGTCTCATGGGTGGCTTTGCTCAGAGGCCCTTTTCATTTGGTTTGGGGCTTACGGTTTAGAGTTTTGGTTTCGGGCGTAGGGTGTTTGGGTTCAGGGTTTAGAGTTGGGGATTTGGGGTTCAGGGAAGGGTACATGGCTCCAACATACTGGTGCCTTGGCTACCAACGTGTGTCATAGCTAGAGGTTGAACCACAGAAACAAAGAAGCCTATGAACTGTACATTTTCTACACAATACCGAAGCCCAGACCTCAGTCTATACCAAAGCAAAGTCGGGCCAGGAAGTCATGGCTCCAATTCAGTGCCTTCCAGGATGGCCTGACTTTGAGATCACAAGCTGCTTCACTCACCAAGTCAAAAGCCCAAAAGCCAACTGTGGGGTAGTGTACTGTGGTTACTCTCGGTTGAGGGCGGGCATTCTATGTGGAACAATCTTGGCAAATATCGGGCACCAAGCCTTCTCGCCGCAGAAGCCAGAGGCAACAAATGTCTGTACAAGTACGCTTGGGCCACGGCTGCAAGTCAGGGCCAATCTGATCACTCCATGAATCCACCGCGACAGTCGGCCCCACTTCCTCGTCGTAACGGCCGAAACAGAAGGTTCAATGTCCGAGGCGGGGGTTCTGGGAGTCGGAGGAGTCGGATACGACTCGAACACTTCATGACATGATGGGCGTGAGCCGCATACCAAAAATGGCCTAAATCAAGATGGACCGGCCGGACATTGTGTGTTGTGCATAACTAACGGACGAAGACATGACACGGAATTTAAGGCCCATAAAGGATGAGACATATTTGCCCTATTTCGCCCTACACTAAGCGCCGGCCATCAAGAACTGAGCAAGACATGTCTGTGACCCTGGAGAGCGTGCGCACAACAGCCCGCAAACGATTCATTTTCCCCTTTCCGCGAGCATGGATCATGCTGTGAGGCACTGCCGCAGGACATCTTGAGAAGCTTCCGTCGCAATTCTCTGATGGTGAAGTACTTAAGCGCAAACGGTATGGGGTAGGAAGCCCTTTAGGGCCAGAGTACATTACACACTTGAGTACAAGTCTTCAGTGGCCGAAGAGACCATGGTCCCTGAAGCAGATAGCAGATACACTCCGATGGCTATTGCTCCATCGTTGTAGGAGCGTGAGCAGGGGTCCGAAGTGGATAAACAAACCTCATTGGTAACAACTTGAGCAAACCGTGACGGATGCAACGAAGGAAACCCCGACACCCTAAACCTAAGGGTCGTGTAGGATCCTTGTTGCTTGCTTAACTGTATCAGGGTCTCAAGATGTCTCGGGCTGCACCTCCCGGGAGCCTGGTCATGTGGCTTCGTCATCCTTCCTCAGCTGTGTCGGACATGCTGGTTGAGTACACAAAAGAAGCCCGAGCCCTGCAATCTGAATTGCAGTCTGCTCCTTGCGTGATGCCAGAAGTATTTCGAAGTCTTTTGCATGAAAGACCATGCAACTAACTGCAGGGATGATATAGATATAAGGGCCTCAGTAGTAATGTTAATTACTCCTTACGAATATAGACTGTGCCCATGGCTCAATGTCCGAAGTGTATCTCAGCTGGGCTTGTGGCTAACAGCTCTTCAAGACTCTAGCACCAAGTGCTCGAAATGGTTGCGCTGTTCGATGCCTGCCATCAGCTCTCATTAAACCCTAAACCCTTAACGGCAACACAAGACGGCTTGGTGGCTCCAAGGAAGCAAATGGAAAAGGCTTGTGTAAACAAACTATGCTACGAACAAGGTCCCCTAAGGGTTGTCACAAGGGTTGTCCCCCAAAGAACGTCACCAAATCCAGGAAGAGGCCAATAGCACCCTCAAAAAAACCAAGTAGAAAACCGAAAACTAACTCATTACTGAAGGCACCTTAGAAGATCTGGGTCTTGTGACTTTGGGAGCCCGGGCGGTGGTGGCGCCCCTGGAGGTAGCGGCGGTGGCGCTTCCTCCGGAAGCGGAGGTGCCTGAGGCAGATAGCTCTGAGACTCAGTTTTAGGAGGGATTTTAAGCTGTTGCGTAAGTATCATACAAACATACTACTTTGTGACTGTGTACCTTTTGGGACTAGGCAGCTCCAGGGGTCCTCAGGCCGTGCAAGAGTGAAGAAGGGGATCCGACTCTCGATCGAAGATTGGCTTGGGTATATATATATATATACACATGTGTATATGCGGGGCTGAAAGAGCTAAACTACGTCTTTGGGTGGGTTGATACCATAATTGTACTAAGGAACCTCCCCAGAAAATGGTAATGCAAAGGCCCTGTATTGGGTCTATGATGGAGCCTTGTCGCATCTTAGTCATCTTCAGACCTTTCCGGGTCTTGGCTGGGAGGCCTTAAAAATCGTGAGATGCAGAGTATGTTCCTTTGCCTTCGAATGCAGCAGTCAGGGTGTTTGGTGCCCAGCGAAGGAAATCGACCCAGTTTGAAGCTCCTTGGAGAATCTGTGAGCCCTGCCTGTTGCAACCCCACATTCATATACCTGTAGGATCCGGGGGCTCAACATGTAGGGTGATTTCCATGACTAGTGACGAGTGACTTCGAGCTACTACGCCAAGTCCTTGACAAAGCGTTAAACTAAAAGATCCTGACCTAGTTTTCCCGTGCTTTTCGCTCAAGAGTGCTCTTGAGGCCTCCTGCAGGTCGACTGAAGGCGGGAGCTCCACTGCCTCCACGCAAACGCAAACCGCGGGCGGGACGGGGGGAGTGTGAGTTAGGAGCTGGTGCTGGGTTCGGGGCTTGTGGGTTAACGGTATAGACTTGGGGTTTAGATCATGGACTGCCAGGTTGAGGCTTAGGGTGTTAGGGTTTCGGGCTTTGGAGCTGAACTTTAGCTGCAGAATTCAGGGTTCAAGGCTTTTAGGGCTTTGGGGTTAGCTAGTTTGCGTGAAAGGTTTGGGGTTTGGGCCCGCCCGCAAACGCCACCAGAACAGGAGAAGCAAGATTCAGGGACAAGCTGAAAAGCACAAGGACCTACTGCAGGGGTCAAAGTGTACTTCAGGAAGTTTGTCATACACCCTGCAGCCTGAACCTTATAAGTCCAAAAGCTCCAAATCCCTAGTTTCTGAAACCGGACAAACCCTCAGAGAGCCTTGAAGACCTCCATTTCACACGCCTCCGCCGACGTGATGCGCTTGCTTGGGTCGACCTCAGCAGTAGACTACCTTGGAACTCAGAGGTTGCACTTTAAACTCCTGATTCCTGATGTAGACCTCTGATTCAGAACCCGGCCTTCTTTACCGGATTGATGATTGAAGCTTAACATCACAGATTATGTTAAGAAAAGGGTGCCCTGTCCTGAAACTCAAAGCCTCCAAAACTAAAGCCCTAGTTACTAGTTCTCTAAACCTCCCCCAGACTAAAGCAGGACCCTGATTACCAAGACCCCTTAAGAAAGCTGTCCACATGGAATATTCAGAAGCCTCTGCTCAAAGATTCCAAGTCGAACCCACCTCGCCGAGCACACGACCTCCAGGCACCTGGCCGAGGGAAGGGATGAAGGCTAATTCGGGCTGTTGGCTCAGAGTTTCGGAGGTAGGCTAGGGTGTATATAGGGCTTCTGTGTTTCCGATTTAGTCATTGCGAATACGGGTTGAAATTGAAGCTGTAGCGTTTAAGGCCCCGTTCGTTGGCTCTTCAACCCAGCCTGTCCAGGAGCTCGGCAAGCTGCTTGAGCCGCTTCTCAGCAGCAGTCGGACCTCGCTCACTCAGAGCAACAGAGCTACCTGATAGCTTCCCCAGAATCCATAAGCCATGCAGTATACTACCATTGTAGGTCCCCAAAGACCATACCTGTTGTTCCAGAATTAAAGTAAACATGGATACAGGATACTTTGTGTCGGAGATGAAATGCAGCTGAACCTGGGCTGTTGCTTGACGGCACATTCCCAGCGCATGCATGCCTCTACTTCTACTGAGACCTAGCTGCTTGTTGCTTATCGGGTTGCGGCCGCGATCCCAACCCGATGATAGTAATTGTGCAGAAACTTGCCTGACAGTGCGTGTGCGTGGGTGGAAGCAGCTGGAAGCAGCAGGTTGTTGAAACTACGACACCAACTACTGCTGTTCTGTCCTTCTACATGCGCTATGTGTGCATACATGCACGTACGACTATTCACACCTCGAGACCCATCCATCCATTCATCCGTCCATCCATCCATCCCTCCGTCCGGCCATGCATGCATGCATGCATGCATGCATGCATGCATGCATAACGGAAAGACGGACAGACAGATATCAAATTCCTCACTAATTATTCCAGGAGCCTAGGGCAGAATCCACAATCTGACTCCCATCGATACCAGTACGGTCGATCACAGAAGCCAAGGTTTCCATCTTATCCGAGGACCTGTCCGGCGCGCTTGGACGAGGCGCCGACAACCTGCAGGGATAATTATGGTTTGCAGAGCTCGGGAGCTGCCTTAAGCATGTAAAAAACTTATGTACTTCTTTACAGGATCTTCGAAGTATGTATGCATGGATGGATGTATGGAAAGAGATCTCTGTCCTGCAAGCGTATCTTTGTATAGAGGATCACGGTACAGTAGCTCTTGGTTCGTCCTGGATGCGCGCAAAACGCTTAGCATGCGGCAAGCACTGTGGTGCGAGACCCGTTTTGATGACCGAATCTGGGACCACCAGGCCGCCGAGCATTAGCACAAAGCTTGGGGGCTGACAGGATGTCGTAAGGGTTGTGCAAGGAGTTCTTACACTTTGGGGGATACCTTTTTTGGGTTACTGGTATTCAGGATCCTACCATTTAGGATCCTCCGTCCTGTTCACGCTCTTTCAGTAAGTGCAAGCTGGGGAGCCGTTACGGCTCCAATCAGCCGGCTGAGCTGTGCTTTCGCCTGAAAGCTCAGGGCTTTGTGGTTCTGGATTCTGGAGTCCCTTGAACACGGATGCGTGCCAGGCAGGCTGAGAAGCACATGCGGGGATCTAAATAAGTGGCTACGACGACGCTTGTTTGCTCCTGGCGAGGGTCTGAATTCACTGAAACCAGTCTAGGGCACTAGTCCCGAGCCAAGCGTGAAGGCTGAAACCGAAAACTTGTCTAAGAGTCTAATGTTCCCATCGGCTGAAGAATTAGATCGAAGAGACCTCGGACTGAAAATCCTTCCACGCAGGCGGCTGTTCCCTCTCAACACCTTCGAGTAAGAACTCACAGGCCCTTAGCTGAAGCCAAACTTGATTACCGTCGTTTGACATGTAGTGCCTGCTCCTGGGCAGTCTTCTTGCTCTCCTGCGCACACTGTGGGATGGTACTAGTCCAAGCACTCCAGCGAAGGCTCGGGTGCTGCTCCATGACAAAAGGATGGCAGACTAAAACCTTTTGCGTTTGTGAAGAAGCCTTCGAACGATGGTTCGGACAAGGTGCTAGTCCTTGCTCCCACTGCTCAGTTATGAGTCGCGGGAGTCGAAGGCTTGTTTGGTGATGCAAAGAGTTTTTTTGCTCCAGTCAAATATGGGGATCCGAAAACGAAAGCACACGTATAGTCCCTGTAGCACGGCGGCTGCTGGATCAAGCCTGTGATCAATGCAGATCAGATCACCCTGACCCCTGATTCTAGTTTTGCAATATAGGCCCTTCAGAACCGAAACCTCGAAGTGTCATCTGCACCTTGCCATAGTCGGCAAAGGGACTAAGCTCGCTCCATAGAGACCTGTGCAAAAGTCCAGCTGTTACACAGCCTTCCTTTGACACAACATTCATCTTCCTCTGTCTTTCGTCCTTTCCTTCTTTCTTTCGTTCTTTGCTTCTTTCTTTCTCTCTCTCTCTCTCTCTCTCACTCTCTCCCTCCCTCACTCGCTCTCCCACACCATCTCTCAAACACATTTATGGCTCGAATCGGTCTTGCGCAGGTTGCACAATAGCCGCTTGAAGGAAAATGGCAATGCTCACTGCAGAAGTTCTCGCCCGGGGCAAGCTCTTATCAGACTCGTACCAATACTCGGTCTGCTCAAGGGGTCAATCCACCGAGGCCCCAGCCGCTTCTCGTAGCTGTCCGGATCGACAACTTGTCGTGTCTGCAACGAGTAATGTGCCGTTGTTGTCCCCAGAGAAGTATACTAGACGTACTCCAAAGCCCTAGCAACCGTATATTGCCTCGAGGGTTCATGTATCCATCCAGTGCAGACTGTTAGAGTTCAATGGCGCAGCGGATGCTACTTTTTTTGCCTCTGACTCAAGGGCCCTTCGAGACGTAACAGCAACAGCAACTCGAACATGTACAGGCTTCATGCAGCTGCTGCTAAAGTNTGACTCAAGGGCCCTTCGAGACGTAACAGCAACAGCAACTCGAACATGTACAGGCTTCATGCAGCTGCTGCTAAAGTCACAACCTGAAAAGGCACGCACTCAAGCTATACATGTAAAACAGAGGTGATATTCACACCCGTCTTACTTATTGATGCGTGCCGGGGGCTCATCGATCACGTATCTTCTAGATAGTGCGATATCGAGAAAATCTGTACAAGGCATTCTACCAGATCGCGATTTCCGGTAACTACTAGATCACTATTCCACAGGTCACGCTATACAAAAACCTGACTAGAAATTGCCTGATTCAAACCTCGCTCCCACTGCATCTCCAGCGCTTCACCTTTGGTGAGCTTCACCGATGGACTCGAGAGTTGGACGCAAGCCTCCTCCATGAGTTTGAAGAGCTGGAACGGCTTCATACTTTTGGTCAAAGCGTCNGCTCTATCATTAATCTTTTGTCGGCGACCTTGTTGATCTGCTGACTGTTGAGATGGTCACTCAGGCTTCTACAGTCCGTCACCCATAAATGGCGCATCTTCTTCTGAGTTTCCTCGTGCGAACCCTTAAGGTTTGGGAGCTGGCCTCGGAGCTCACATATGATGGCTCGGAGTCTGTCTCCACTTTCAACGGCCGTCTGCATAGCATATGTTTCTGATGCCAATGTACTTCTACACACACGTTTGATTGTTGTTGAGCCGTAGCTGATGACGTGCGCGATGTGCCTGTTTTCGTCTGCTTTGCTCTCCGTGGTCAAGTAGTGTAGCCTTCCTGGTTGGCTCCTGAAACCCGACTCCTGAGCAAATGAGGCATCCGAAAACGTTACAATGCAGATGTCATGCCAGTCCAACATTCCGGCCGGGAAATACAAGGCCCTTTCCTGATCCACTTGTNCACTTGTGCCAAATCCACAACCCGATTAGCTTCCTTCAAATCAGCAACCGTTGCAGTTGCACACGCTCTCTGCAGGCTGTTGACGCGGTAGCATAGATCTGGCCTTGCGAACCGTGCGACCCAAGCTAAAGATCCAACCACGCTCCTGAGGCTCGTTACCTCCGTCTCCGTGGCACGATCTGTAGTCTTGCGATTCCCTGGGATGATGATCTTACGGATTTGCCTTGTGTTGTCCTCTGCATCGATGTGCACACTGAAGTCCTTGGCCTGTTTAAAACGCCGTCCGCAAAAGCGGAAATCTGT
>BGNK01000820.1:157178-190479 GCA_003297005.1 Symbiodinium sp. clade A Y106 | reverse complement strand
AGCTTTGGTAACGCTGGATGCTCCAGTCGCTTTGCCTTGGCATTCTCTGTCTCCAGCCCAGTGCCCTTTCTTGCCGCACACTTTGCAGGTGCTACGGCTCTTTACTTCTTTGAGCTTCTTTCTTCGGTCTTCTATCAATAGACCGCTGGGCCTTGGACTGTAACCGTGAGCATGCTTACCCATCGGCTTTCCTTTGCCTTTCGCCTTCGAGCGCGCGAAGTAGGCAACAACTTCTGCCTGGCAAGCCTGGGCCATGAAGGCAATATTATCATTGTCCTCCAGATCAAACTCTGGTGAACTGATGAATGCCTCCATCACATCCAGCTCTATGTTCTCGGCGGTCGCATCTTCAAGCGATCCAGCCAAGAACGCTGTGACATTGTCATCAGCTTGAATCAACTCCTCTTCGTTCTCAGGATCCCAAACGGAATCATCTTCCCCATAATTCTCGAAGAGGTCTTGTGGATCGGCCAGGTACGCTATGGGCTGAAACGAGCCCTTCTTTCCTTTGTCTTTTCCCTTGTAGGGACTTCCCCTGGGAACAAACCCTGGGGCCTTGGGAGCAGCTTTGCTCTCCAAGAAGTGAAGCTTACCGTGCTGCGTGATCAAAGCTTTCGCGATAGCCTCAAAAGACGGCTTATCGCCAACAGCGGTAAGGATCATTAGTCGCTCTTTGCGATCTAACCCACAGTTGTCTAAAAGTAGATCAGCTCGGATGGTATCTGAGATCTCCAAGGAATTATCAAGCTCCTTGAGCTTGCGATACCACCTCTTGCGTCGCCCGGTGTATGAAGTCATGCTCTCGCCGGGTTGACGTGACATGACTCCGCCTACGCTGGAGCCAACTCTGTAGAGTTCCTTGGCCTCTTGAGCCTGCAAAGGAAAGATTTGCTTTTTCACCGCTTCGATTATCTCCTCGATAGCGTTTTCTTTCTTCAACACAGTATGCCCCAAGTCTTGGGCAACTATGTAAGCATCGCCTCTGAGTGACTCTAGAAGCTTTGCGCCGGGCGAAAACCTTTCTTCGGTCTTCGTCGCGTGGAGCTTAGCCATCGCGCGGAATTCCCATTCATAGTAGTCCTGAACGGAACCACTATAGACTAGGAATCCGGCTTTAGTAAGCTCGGGTNCCAGCTGCCATGGCTGCGAGGAGGGGAAATCGCCGCAGTGGGCGAACTAAGTGTAAAAACGAGCGCTGGCCCGGATTCGGGCACTGGCTCCGCTACCAGTGTGAAAACCGGTCGTTTTCTCGCTTGAGCCTTGGCCCAAAAAAGGGGCCCCTGCAGTCGGTCACATGCAGTCTGTGCTGCTGGTTTCCTACACCTAGGACTGTACAACAACAGCTAAATTAGACTACCAGGCTTCGTACACGCTGTCAACTGAGCACACTTTCGCAGTTAGGGTTTAGGGTTTGGGGTTTGAGGTTCGGGGTTTAGGGTTTAGGGTTTAGGGTGGATTCAGTTCCGACAACAAAGGAATTCTGGGACTTATGCCCTCGACCTGAACTCAACAACACCCTCAACTCTAAACTCTGAATACCAGACCCCCAAATATACAATTGCAAGTTTACAACCTAAGCCTAAAGCCTCAATCATGCCTAGACCGTCAACTCTAAACCGAAAACAGCGAACGACAAAATAGAAGGACACAGGCACCTCAAAAATGGACTTCGCGGGAGGAAGCGGCCTGGAAAGCGTGTCTCGGTCGTCAGGGAACTGGGGTTGGGGGCTTCGGCCTCAGAATTTCCTAAGCCACCAACCTCAGAGTTTAGGGACTATGCTTTGGAGTTGGGATGTGGATGCAGGAAAACCTTGCCATACCTTGAGTGCCCATAGAACTATAACAAATCCCACAAAGACAGCTGCCCTGAATTGGGCGAAGAGGTCCCTGCGAAGGCCTGTAAAATAGTAAAGCTCCAAGACTCCAATTCCGCGAATGATGCCTCCTCCTTTGAAGCGTTTAGGATATAGGATGCGGTCTGAAGTGCAGAGAAGCTGCCTACGTTTACTTTGGCCTGTTAGGGAATAGTGCATACAGTTTAAAAAACAATCACAAGTATAGGTAATTATTCAGGCCCCTTTTGTAATCCTTGATCTTATAGATCGGCTCAGGACTACGGTCTCAGGGCTTAGGGTTTGGGGTTTGGGGTTTAGGGTCTGGGGATTAGGGTTTACGGTTTAAACACTTAAACAAGCTCATGATGCTGCATGTTTTGCATATGGTGAAAATACACGAATGCTGCTGCAATAATGGTGATACAGAGTTCGGACCCGTATCTCCTAAACCTTGATCCCCAACACCCGAAAACCTTGATCCCAACACCTGGAAACCCTAAATCACAAAACCCCACACCCTAGCCCCTAGCACTAAACTCGGAACCCTAAAACTCTAAATCCCCAAACCCCAATCGCTTAAACTCTGAACCCCTGAAGCCTTTGACCCAAACGAAAAAACAATGTCAAGAACATGCCCATGGCGGCTATATTATTGTATTCATACAAAATTCCCAAACCCTAAACCCTCAACTGTCAAGGAAGCCTATTGCGGTCCCTGAAACCTTAACCCCTAAACCCTCAAGCCCCAAACCCTAAACCCTCAACCCCTATACCCATATCCTCACTGGCCCAAAACCCAAGGAAATAAGAGTTGAAACTGTCAGAATCGACTATCTTATAAGAGGCCCAAAAGTTGAAAAGTTGAGTTTACAGCCAATAAGTATCCTAAACCCTCAGCCCCTAAACCCTAAACCCTCAACCCCTAAAGCCGAAACCCTCAACCCTACCCCTAAACCTTAAACCCACGATGAGCCCAAGCACTTTGGAAGCCCAGAAGAAATGCAGGGGCCGCGACTTGTCGGGTTCGGCCTTGTCCTTGGCTTGCTTGGCCTTCAGGCTGAGGTCAGGGGCAATAAGTGCAGGGTTGAGCGGTTTAGGGGTCTACCTTAACCGCCTTAACCTACCAAAACCTACAAAAAAGTAGGGTCCCTATAAATCCCATATTAGGGTTTAGAATAGGAACCTACAAAAAAGTAGGGTTTGGTAGGTTAAGGTAGGGTATTAAGGGTTTTGGGGTTTAGGGCCTTAAGTTTAGGGTCGAGCGGTGTGGGGCTCAGGGTATGAAGGGTTTAGGGTCTTAAGTTTACGTTTTGGCGGTTTAGGGGTTTAGGATATTAGGGGTGGTTCTGGGTATTAAGGGTTTAGGGTTTTAGGCCTCAGGATTCTAGGGGCTATGATCATCACAGGCTGCTCGTGGTACTGACCCACATTACCACTATCCAATAAGTGATACGAAAAATCCTCCCAAATCGATACCTAGTAAGTATATCCTTGGGACCGTTGAGGTAAAGCCCCTTCGACCGGCCATGTGGCTATCTGCTTTAAGGCTCAAACAGCATTAGCTTTCAAGGGTTGGGCTGTGGGTTGGGTTTTGGGGCTGTGGGCTCCGGTTTTCCGGTTTGTAAACGATTCTACACGAAGAAAGAAATCAAGACAAAAATCCTAAACCCTGAAGCCCTAAATCCTAAAATACAAAACCCTATTCCCTTAACCCCTAAAATCCAGAAACCCCACAAAGGAAGCCCCATTATTCTGAAAACCTAAACCCTAAATCCTAAATTTCAATACCTCAACCCAAGCCCTGGATCCTTAGACCCTAAACCCTAAACCCCCAAACCCTCAACCCAAACCCTAGATCTCCTGCACGCACCGTCGACATCCCGGAAGGAAAGAAAGTGGCTTCAACTCTACGTCAAACAAACTCTAGGGTTCACAGCGTAAGGCTTAGCGTTTAGGACTTAGAGTTTATAGGCTTAGGGTTTAGGGTTTAGGGTTTAGGTGCATTTAGAGTTTAGGGTATAGGGTATCATGGTTTAAACCATACTTCTTAAAATTCAGGAAACGCTGTCTTTTCCTCTCTCACAGCTCGGCACGGAGGGGCGGCTCTCGGGCGAGGCGCGCCAACAGCCCAAGAAGCCTTTGGCTGCACTAGAGCCGGAGTTTCAAATCTTTGTGCTTTGAGGGTTTAGGGTTTAGGAAGAAGTGGGTTTTGTTGAGGGCTCTACAGCGCGAGGGTCTGAAGAACCTCCGCAAAAAGCTTAGGCTTATGGGCAGGCCTCGAAAGTCATGATCCTTGACTCGGTCATTGCAGGTGGTTTAGGGCTTAGGGCTTTCAGGGTGTGCCGCTCAGGGGTTGTTTTCTTTTTTTCTGTTTTGTGACCTCTAGGGTCTGGGGCTTGAATTTGCACAGTCAGGTGTTTGACTTACATACTTTTTTGCAGGGATTCAAGACTGCCGGCATGTAGGGTTGAGGTCTCCTCCTGGTGATAGACCTTCCGATTATGACGTGTGAACCTGAGGAAGGGCTATGAGGCTTTAGAGCTCCTTCAAGGGATCCTCTTCAACAAATGTCTGGGAAATGGCTTCGTGCTTCATAGGTAGTTGGGCCCAGAGGACCTGGCAAACCCAAAACCTTCCGGAAGTACAGCAACCTTAAACCCTAAACCCTAAACCCCTACCTAATCCCCTAAACCCTAAACCCCTAAGCTCTAAACCCTTAAACTCTCAACCCTGAATCCGAAACAAAGCCCGAACCCCCAAACCCTCAAGTCGAACCCTAAGCTCGAAATGCCAGACCCGTGAACTCTCACTTGAAGCCCTAAGCTGTAAAGGGCGGGGCCTGATACCACTTCTTGAAAATCCTGCATACAACTCACCAAAAATGTACCCCAAAACCATATGCTGGTACGTAAGGAAGAAACCCACCAAAAACTCGCTATCGCATCCTCCTATTATGATTAATTGAGGCCACACCAGACTCCCGAAACACTAAACCCCGGACGCCGAAACCCTAAACCCCTACGCCCTATGCTAGACACCCTGCGATTTTCAGGCGAAAGGAGCAGCTCCCAGTTCCTTGCCACGGAGCTGACCTGCAACACCCGGACTGCACACACATACAGAACCGTGAGTCTTAATTCTGGTTTAAGGGTTTAGGATTTAGGGTTAGTTTTGATCAATGAAATGCTTGCTGTGATTTACTACTATGACTATGACTATTGCTCTGATAATGTTAGTGCTATTGTAGTGGTGATGCTTCCACTCATTATTGTCATTGACGTGACTGCCTTTAAATATACTTGTCGTTGTTGTAAACCCTAAACCCCAACAAACCTTAAACCCCAAAACGCGAAAGCCCTAAACCCCTAAACCCTAAACCTCAAACCCCCTAAACCCCCTTAGCCCCTAAATCCCTAAAACCCTTAACCTTAAAAACCCTAAACACTAAACCCCAAGCCCTTCGACTCGGGATTGCTCTTCGACCTCCACCTTCTCACCGGGGGCGTGTGCGCCTGCGTCGGCTGGGCGGTGCGAGATGTCTCGTGGTTATGACTTTTGATTTAGGGTGGGTTTCTGGTCAGGGGTGGAGGGCTTAAGTTTTCAATTGACTTTACGACAGAACTGATTATAAGGTTCACGTTCAGTTTGGGTATCGATAGGTATAGGTTTACCTTACCTCCTAAACCCCGAACACTAAACCGCCGTGCAGCGATTGAAATTTCGCGTCCCATGTAATTAACTGGCCGTGGCCGAGCAGAGGAACAAATGACGGAGTGAAAGATTATAGTTTGCAAATCCAAAAGGTGTAGGGGCATGAACTTGGACTGTAGGGGAAGGGATAACGCCGGGCCTGAAGAATCAAACTAGGGTGAGGGTTTGTGAGCTGTATATCAAAAATGTATTACGGGATCCCAAGACATGCAAGTACTGATTCTGCATGACCGTTCAGTGCTTGGTTCAGCTGTCCGAATTACGCCGTTTCAAGGAGCCCTGGAACCCAAACCCTAAATCATTCAACTCCATTCTAAATCCAAAACTCAGGCCGCAGCTTGAAATCACCACAGAGACACAACTCAAGCTTGTTCCACACCCTTGCACCCTGTTGACTGCGATCTCATATCCGCACCCCTGCAATGGATGTACAGTGCAATACAAGGATTATAATGTTTAGAATAAGCTGTTTTGGCTTCCATTAACGCGCAAACACACTGCAGAACCCCAAGGAAGACGGTTGATGATATAAATCCTTCGTTACCTTAATGATCCTAGACTATGGGAATTACGGTATCTTCCTTATTATGGGTTATGCAGGATACCTTAGTAAGGTTTGTCAGCTCAATGAGCTCATCCCTTCAGGAAGAGAGACAGACACCCAGCCGCAAATCACTTAGGGTTTAGGGGTTTAGGGCTTAGGGATTTAAGCGTATTTCGGGTGTTTCGGGTTTAGGGTTCAGGGTTCAGCAGCACTGACTTTGGAAATTTCTTTTTATCTTTTCTCAAGACGAAACCCCACCCGCCCATAAAATCCCTTCACATATGAAGTAACAAGTTTCTTTGTCGAGCTTGAGTTCACGTAGGGCCTTAAACCCTAAGGCGAAAAACCGCAGGGTCTGAACCGTAGGGCTTAAGCCCTGGAGCGTAAACCCTAGGCCCTGAGCCGTAGGGCCTAAACCCTAGGGCTTACGTGTTTTTACTCTGATGCGTTAGACTCGCTCGGCATGCAAGTCGAGATCTTGTTGCAAGCCTCTAGAGTTGTGAAGCTCGCCTCGCTCCCTTCTCACATATATAGGCGCACAGGCCGACTCCCTGTGAGATTCTGTGGAGCCGCTGCCACCTAGCGCCGTCGGCTGTTGTGTTTGGTAACGGCACGCAACAACCGCCGGGCCTGTTTCCGCGCCTCTTTTTCCTGAGGGCTCATCTTCGCGTGGGACTTGTTCACAGCCAGAAGTTGCTTGGCCTTTTCCACGTCAGCTTCTTTGCGTGCCCTTTCCGCTTGCTTCCGCGCCTGCTCTTTTTTTCCTTGCTGTTTTCGCAGACGCGAAGCATGCAGGTTCTGCGGGCCAAACGGCACAGGGTGGCCCTTACTGGAACGTACCACTGGCTCGGGCTCCGCCGCCGGAAGGACACTGTCATTGCTGCTGCTCGCCTTGCTCCTCGTTTCTCGCACGTCCGGGCTCGGTGGGCGTACACCGGCCGAGCAACGAGCAAGGGAGCACACCAAGAACGGGCGGTCGGGACTTCCTGGCCTGCTCTTTGGCAGACCAGTCGCCCCACTCATTGTCTGACCCCGACTCCATGCTGGCTAAAAGCTCGAGAGAACACAGCCTGAGAAAAAGTATGAGATGCAACCCCTTGCACATTCAGTTGCTGAGTGTGGCAGAACCCACTGAAAGCGCCCAGCCTTCGAGCCCGGGTCATATCGGTCTGCCGACTTTCGTCCGCAAAAAGTAATGTCAAGCTGGTTCGAGATTGAAGCGGAGCATGCTGCAAGTCATGCTTCCAAGTTGGGTTTGGTTCAAGCATCACACATGAAAGGCTTGTGTTAACATGTCACAAAGCACATGCGGTCGGTGTTGTGAAGTGGCTGCGACGTAGCTTGCAGTAGCTTCTCCACTTTACGAAAAACATACAAACAACCTGAATGGCCTACGACCAGACGAAACAACTTGCATGAAGTCCCAAAACAAAGCTCGGCTGATTAGAATTCCAGAATCGCGAAGAAACGCAACATAAACAGGCAGCCTAAGAAATCTTCCATCACTGGCATCAACCCATATTTTGCCTTACCTTCAGACATACCCCTCCCCACCCTCAAACCACTTCCCTGAATTCTTACTCCATACCATGAAACCTTGAGGCCGCAAACCCTAAAGCCCTGAAACCATGAGCCCTAAGCGTACTAAACTGTAGAGCCTCACCCAGAGAGCCCAATACCCCTTAATTGAGGAATATAGGTTAAATCATTATATGAATCCCCTTCTTATTTAAGGTATATTCCTTAGTTAAGGGGTATTGGGTTCTCTGGGCAACCCTAGCGCAAACCCAAGCGCCCTAGACCTTAAACCAGGAGCCATGTCTCCTAAACTGTAAGGCCAAAACCCCTAGATCATAAGGCCTCAACCATAGGGCCTGACCCCCAAGGCTTAAATTAAACCCTAGAACCCCAAAGCGTAAATTTTGAAACCCAAGGCCTAAACCCTAGGCCTTAAACCTTACGGCCCCAAACCCTAAGGCCAAAACCCTAGGGCCTGAACCGTAAAGCCGAAACCCGAGACCCTAAACCCTGAGGCCCTAAACCCCATAGGGCCGAAACCCTAAGGCCCGAAAACGTAGAGAAAGCACACACACAACCGGTTTAGGGTTTAGGGTTTAGGGTCGGTGCCAGGTACATGACTCACACAAAGCACACCAACAGACACACGCGCACAACTACCCCCTCCCAAAACGTAGGGCCTAAACCCTGGGGCCCTAACCGTAGGTCTGAACCCTGGCGCCCTAGCCCCAAGCCTCCCCCCGGGCCTTAAACCGCACACCATAACACCCTAAACCCTAAACCCTAAACCCCAAACTCAAGGCATAGGCCGCCCACCTACTGTGGGTGGGCGGCGCATAAGCCCCTCCATGACGCCTGCCCGCTTTTCCACAGTCATGGGGACTGTGGCACCCACGCCCCTGCTCTGCCCTGCCCTGCCCGGCCCTCCTCCCTGCTGCTGCCCTCCCCTGCCTCCCTCTGCCTTGCCTTCTTGCTCTTGCCCTTCTCCTGCTCTACGTTGCCCTGGCTTTATTCGTGAAGTAAAAGAGAATGCCATGGAATGAGTTTAGAGCTAAACCCTAAAAGGAATAGGTTTGGGTGGTTGGCCGCCTCAGACGGCGTGGGGTGGGAAAGAAAAAAGAATGAGCCCTCCACAATCGGGCTCTTGTGGCGAATCGCCAAATTACGACGCACTCGAAATTGCATTGTCGCTAGAAAACCCGCTTATGCGCCATTCCACGGCAAACCCTAAACCCTAAACCCTAATACCTGAAACCGTAAAGCCCAAACCCCAGGCCTGAACCCTAAGGCCCCAGACCGTAGGGCCTAAACCCTGAGGCCCAAACCGTAGACCCTAAACTTCTCTACTTATATTATATTGATTTAAACCTTATAGTCATTCGTGGCTCTTGATGTTTTTCGTGGCTCTTGATGCCTTTCGTGGCTGTTGATGCCTTTCGTGGCTCTTGGTGCCTTTCGTGGCTCTTGAGGCCTTTCGTGGCTCTTGAGGCCTTTCGTGGCTCTTGATGCCTTTCGTGGCTCTTGATGCCTTTCGTGGCTCTTGATGCCTTTCGTGGCTCTTGATGCCTTTCGTGGCTCTTGAGGCCTTTCGTGGCTCTTGATGCCTTTCGTGGCTCTTGATGCCTTTCGTGGCTCTTGATGCCTTTCGAGGCTCTTGATGCCTTTCGTGGCTCTTGATGCCTCTCGTGGCTCGTGATGCCTTTCGTGGCTCTTGATGCCTTTCGTGGCTCTTGATGCCTTTCGTCAATATGATCAACTGCCACGAGTTTTGATCAACTGCCACGAAAATTAAATATGATCAAGAGCCACGAAAATGTGATCCCTGAGACCGCGAGCCCCCCGAAGCCAACAGCCTTGGATATCGGGCCCAAACGAGATCCCTCATAGAACCCCTGAAGGAGCCCTTTACCTACCTTTGGTTAGTAGGGAATGGAGGAATGGGGTACAATTATAACTACTATTACTACCATTCTTCCATTCCCTACTAACCAAAGGTAGGTTTAAGGAGCCCCTTAAGAGCCCCTTGAGGGTACTACTCAAGAACCCATGCCTTGGATATCGGGCCCAAAAGAGATCATGTCGATCCCTTGGAGTTTCTCCTGGACAGCACATGGGTAGTTCTCTAAACTGGGGCCGAGGGTTTAGGGTGTAGGGTTTAGGGTTTGGGGTTTAGGGTTTGGGGTTTAGGGTGTAGGGTTTAGGGTTTGGGGTTTAGGGTGTAGGGTTTAGGGTTTAGGGTTCAGTTAGGGTGTAGGGTTTAGAGTAGGAAACCCAGTACCTCAAAACCCTGGGCCCTTACGAAGCCCCCCCCAGACCCCTTAAGACACAACCCTCATCCCCAGCATGCAAATCGCAAGACTTCCAGGCTGCAGTGGGACTGGAGGATGCACGGAAGGCAGTCTGCAGTCCCAAATCCCCACACAAACCTCGAATCTCCATCATCTAATATAGGGGCCTTTATAGTTAGAATAGGGTTTTGGGGGCCACTATACTATACTTATAATAAGGAACACCCCCAAAATAGTATAGGTAATTGTTTAGGCCCCTATGTTAGACTGCTAACCAGGAACCTTGAGGAATAGTACTGGTAACAGGTGCAGGCTCCTCCTATGTTCCCAAAGACTCCAATATCCCGGGTTCCTTTAAGGGAGTATTTAAGGGATCTATAGGGTTTAGGGTTTACACTCCAATATCCCGTAATTGCGGAATATTCCTTAAATCATATTAGGGATCCCTCGATAGTTGAAGGCATATTCCTTAATCAGGGGATAATTGGGGTGGTTGTCAATATTAGGGTCCCTTTTTGGGTCTTTATTATAATACGGCACCTACTATTTAGGGTACCCAAACAAGGACCTTAAATTTGACGACCACCCATTGGAGTCTCTGGGTCCTATGTTAAAGCTCCAAACAAAACCCTGCACCCCACACCTAAACTTCGAGCCTCAGCCCGGTGCCTTGTGCCTTGGGACTTAAGAATACCAGTAAGGTTTAGGGTTTAGGGGCATGTTGCTCTGTATTCATCATGTAAGGGGGTTCTGCACTGCAAGGAGTACTATTAACCACTTATTTCAAACGTCTCTAGTCAGTCCTGAACATGTAACCATACCGAACTTAGACCCCTAGCAAAAATTATAATTTTGGCTGTCTCTTAGGGATTATAATAACCAAAGATTAAATATTATTTCTCAGTTCCCCTAAGTTCCCTAAACCCTAAACCCATGTAACCGAGCCCCTGAAGGCCGACAACCTCTGCAGCCGCGTCTCTGCAAAGACACCGCATTCGAGACCGGCATGGATGGCTGCCACCTCTGTTTTCTTCGATAGCCGTACAGATTTTCGACCCGAAACCCTAAACCCTAAACCCCCCCAAAAAAAAGTACAGATTTTCGACGACGGACCAAGTATGTAGGGCCAAAAGCAAGGTACAGGTCTTCGACGACGGAGCAAGTATGTAAGGCCAAAACCTGTAAAGTTCTCCCAGTTGCTATCCAAGACCTTGTATGCTGAATGCTCCTGGCCGTAAACGCTGAACCCAGCAATTTGCGGCTTACGACACGAAGATTCGGGTGTTGGATTCGGTTTTGGCGACTTAAGCATATCGGAGTTGTACGGAGTTGCCAAGCTGTAGAAACACGTTCCAGGGATTCCAGGTAAGGCGACACTGAAATTGCAAATCATACCTATTCTGAAGCCTGCACGAAGTTGTTGAGGCTCAGGTTATTGAAAGCTCCACGCCTTAGCCCTGAAATCAAACTTCGGAAGACTGAAAACCCCCAAGCTGCGAAAGAACTCAAGGGATGTTAGAATTTAGAGAACACGTCGAAGGCTTAAGAAATAGGACCCGCAATAGCTGGAGGCTGAGACTGGGGTTTAGGGCATCGGAGGAAAGACCAATGTACTATGCTGATACAATGGTTGTGCAGACATCGTTCGGGATCTAACAGCACGGAATACACATGATCGAGGCTCGGCTAGGCTTCTGTACTCACCCAAGCCTCCGTTTGCCTAGACATCTGTAGAGGCAGGGCCACCGCAAGACCCGAAATGCCAGGAAGGAAGCCGAGGGTCGAGTCAGCCGATCCCTTGAGGAGCTCACAGCTACATGATAAACCCTAAACCCTAAACCCTAAACCCTAAGCCCTAAACCCTAAACCTGGAATACTTTTGGGACTTGGCGCGGGTCCCAGCTCAACCTGGAGCCCACTAACCCTGGACCTCCGTAGCACAATCCAACCCCAGTTCTCCACGCACCCCGAAAAAACCCCATCATGAGAGATCCCCTAAACCCTAAACCCTTAAACCCTCAACCCTAAACCCTTAAAGGAGCCTGCTAAAGGAACCTTGAGAGCCTTAAACTAAAGGGAACTGAAAGGAACCCTGAAAGGAGCCCTCATGGGACTTCTGGAGGGCGCCCTTGAACGGAAACCCCAATGTAGGAACCTGATTAAGAAACCTTGGGCCTTTATTAGCGTTCCTTCTATGAACCCTACTATATTCGGGGTTATAGGCCCAGGGTTTCTTAATCACGTTCCTACATTATTATAGTACCCTTATTATAGATCCCTTATAGGAACCCTAAGAGACCCCTTTAAAGGAACCCCAAAATAAGGGCCCAGGGATTCTTAATCAGGTTCCTGGGCTTTTAAGTAACCAGGGAGAAAAAAGTATAAACTGTTAGTTCATAATGGTTCTTTTAAGAAAAAAAGTATTAAAGTATGGTACTCCAAAGCCCAGGTTCATACATGAAGCCCGAAATCCTCCAAGAAGCCGGGCCTCAGGTTCTCTGCCTTCCAGCTGCACAAACACCTCCTGGCGAAGGCGCCAAAGACCGCAGAAGGAATAGTTTAGGGTTTTTTTTAAAGTTGAACTGCGAACGAATCGCTGGCATTTTGCCCTCAACTGGTGAAACACATCCTCAGGAACCCAAAGTTGAAGTCACCGACTAACAGTTTAGGGTTTAGGGTTTAGGGCTACGAATTAGAACCCAAATCAGGGCTAGACATAGAACCCAAATAAGGAATAGTTATGGCTATACTGTCTATACTGGGCTTGACAAAAAGGAACCCAAATCAGGGCTATACATAGAACCCAAAGAGGGAATAGTTATGGCTATACTGGGCTGCGGACAAAAAAGAGCCCCAAATCAGAGTTGGGTTCAGGGTTTGGGTAGCCTCGAGGCTGTACTGATTACAGAAGGTTACCTGAAATTCCTATGATCATGGCTCTACGATAAAGGGACCCCGAATACTTAGAATAGGGTGGGTCTTGAGGTATGTTCTACAAAAGTTAAAAACTGCATTAAGGGACCCTACGTAATAGTATTAGTAACTTTCGGCGCCTATGCTAGACTTGGGGCCAGAAAGCTACTGTAATGGGGGGGGGGGTAGTAGAAACCCTGAACCCAAAAATCCTTCTGCGTGATCTTGCGGGTCCTTGCTGGCAGCAAGCTCCCCACTGCAAAAACAGAAACTGCTGAACCTGAAATTAAAAAATGATGCTGACCTGGAATAAACACACGAAGAAAAGGTCGGAAGCCTCAACCACAAGAAGTAAAAAAGATCCCTCAAAAAATTGATCGGGTAGGTTTAAAGCTTTGAGCTTTGGAAGGGCTCGCCGTGTCTCCAGCTCATCCGGGTTGGCAGCCATGGCAGCACGGTCTGAACGCTCCCAAGAGTTCTTGACAGATCTTCGAATAAGCTGAAGATCGCTTGAGCGCTAAGCCGCTGAAAGTACTCGTAGGAACGAATATTCTACCCGCATCTTGCAACGAGTGCTAAGCTGATGAAGGACGCGGGATTGGTCCGTCATCCACGTATCGATGTCGAAATTACCA
Organism: Symbiodinium sp. clade A Y106; assembly: GCA_003297005.1. Taxonomy (NCBI): domain Eukaryota; class Dinophyceae; order Suessiales; family Symbiodiniaceae; genus Symbiodinium; species Symbiodinium sp. clade A. The sequence goes on along the minus strand of BGNK01000820.1, from coordinate 177,035 downwards.
ACCAGCGGCGGAACTACACCGTGTTTTGTCACCAGCAGCCCCACAGCTTCAAAGTTCCCAATGTGTCAAAGCGATGTGGGGGATTAGCTTAAATTTCCGGGCTTTGGTGTTCAGGGCTTAATAAGGGGATCGGCTTTAGGAAGTGGCGCCGAGGGCCTGATTTCAGGATTGTGGTGATGTTCTCGGCTTCGGCTTTAGGCTGCGGGGTAAGGCAATCTGAAGGGTGGAGAGTTGTTTTTAGCCTTTTTTTTTTCTTGGCCCTTTTTTTCCTCTCTCTCCCGCGGGTTGCGGGGCGGTTTCCGCGGGCTGCAAGGCGGCACCGCTGAGTGGCATGGGAACCTGGAGAGCTGAAGGTTCGGAATTTTGAAGCTTTGGCTTTGGGGTTTCTTGAGGTTGAGATTTGGTNTGAGTGGCATGGGAACCTGGAGAGCTGAAGGTTCGGAATTTTGAAGCTTTGGCTTTGGGGTTTCTTGAGGTTGAGATTTGGTGGTGGCGGGTTTAGGTTTGTCTATTTTGCGATGTCTTTGGGTACATGGCAGCAGAACGGGTTTGGAGGAAATCACAACACTGCGAAAGAGCCTCCTTCCTTTTAAAAAAAGAAGATTTAGGTTTGTCTATTTTGCGATGTCTTCGGGTACATGGCAGCAGAACGGGTTTGGAGGAGTTCACAACACTGCGAAAGAGCCTCCTTCCTTTTTTTAAGAAAAAGAGGATTCCGAAAGCCCAACACCTGAAGTTAGCGCGGTCNCTTCGGGTACATGGCAGCAGAACGGGTTTGGAGGAGTTCACAACACTGCGAAAGAGCCTCCTTCCTTTTTTTAAGAAAAAGAGGATTCCGAAAGCCCAACACCTGAAGTTAGCGCGGTCACCGCTGCGTGGCGGGCGATTTAAGCAGTCTCACGGTTCGGACTTTTGGAGCTTCGGCTTTGGGGTCTTGCGATGTCTTCGAGTCTAATATGGCAGCAGAGCGAAGGCTTGAAGCTGGACCAACAAGCGGATGTTGCGAGGCCTCAGGGAGATGGAGTTACAGCTCGAGGCGATTTCGACTTCTTCCATAATTAGTGCGACAAAGTCNAGCGGATGTTGCGAGGCCTCAGGGAGATGGAGTTACAGCTCGAGGCGATTTCGACTTCTTCCATAATTAGTGCGACAAAGTCCAAGACTCCAAGAAATGCAACATCGCAAAAAGCCCAACGCCTTAGGTCTTCGTTGGAAGGAAGGAAAGAAAGCAGGGAGGAAGCAAGGCAGGAAGGAAGGCAGGGAGGAAGGAAGGGAGGAAGCAAGGAAGGAAGGAGAGAAGGGCGGAAATGGAAGGAACCAGGGGAGACACNCACCCCCCCGGGAACAAAAAAGAAAGGGCTAAAAGAAAAAAAAGGGCTTGAAAAAAAAGGGGCCCCCAATCTGAACCCCCGTGATCTCCAACCCCCCTAAACCCTAAACCCTGAACCCTTAACCCTAAATCCCTGAACCCCTAAACCCCTAAACTTACTGCAGGTGCCTTGATAATTAAAACAAGTTTTGGGGAGGTCCTTATTATAAGAATAGTATAATATACCCCTGAACCCTAGTTATTAAGGCCCCTAAACCAAGAGACTCCAATATCCCTGAATTAAGGAATACACCTTAAATCATCTTAGGGATCCTACCATAATTTAAGGTAATATCCTTAGCTAAGCCCCCCTGTACTGTACCCTTGTAGAAACCCTTAAAGGGCCCCTTTTTAGGAACCCTTTCAAGGGAACCCTATTCTAGTTATTAAGGCCCCTACACTTACCCAAAGGAAGATCGAAGATCCTTCCTTAAACCCTAAGCCCCTAAACCCCTATACGATGAGTCCCAAAACGGTTTATGAACTCGGGCTTCTTTTCGTCCTTACTAAACCCATAAATTAAACCCTAAACTCCTAAACCCTAAACCCCTAAACCCTAAACTCCTAAACCCTAAACCCTAAACCCCTAAACCCTACTCTAGTTATTAAGGCCCCTAAACTTACCCAATTGGAAGATCCTTGGAGAGCTCCAGGAGCCGAGACTTGGCATTCGGTGCCCACCCTGACAGGGGGGGCCTGAAGAATATAGGGCTTAGGGTCTAGGAGGGTTTCGGGTGTAGGGCTTTAGAGGGGTTTAGGGCTTAGGGTTCCTTTAGGGTTAAGGGGTTTAGGGGTTTCGGGTTTAGGGGTTTAGGGGTTTAGTGGTTTAGGGCTTAGGGTTTAGGGTTTAGGGTTTACGGATTTTAGGTTTTAGGGGTTTTCGGGTTTAGGGGTTTAGGGCTTAGGGGTTTAGGGTTTATACTTGGTGGTTCATGCGTAGTTAGAAGTGGGGTTATAGCTCCCCTATGGGTTATAAGTTATAACAATATTTATCCTACGTTTAACCCACTTCTGACTCACCATGAACCGCCAAGCAGGGTTCCTTTAAGGATGCTGTAAAGGGTTTTAAAAGCGCCACTATAAGAGTTCGATGATATATAAAGGCCTTAATAGTTAGAGTAGGGTTTCGGGGGTAGCTTATCGAAAGTTAAGCAGGCCATGCGCTTTCGCAGCTTGCAAGGGGCAACCAGTGTTTGTGCAGGGTATGCCTGGCCTTGCTCTACACCAGTCCTGCTACTTTCAGATTACCCGTATATCGCTCCAGGCTTATCATCTGTACCTTGGGGGTCTCGAAGCTTGCATTCCCAGAGGGTCCCACATACAGTACCATTATGGAATTAGGTCCCCAAAACCAAAATACGGATGGTTTTTTTGGTGCCTAATTCCATAGGTAGTGTATATGGACCCTCTGGGCATTGAAGACTTCATGTAGTTTGGTTGCGTTTAAGTCTGCGGCCTCAGGAACGTTGGCGACATTGTCCCTGCTGTCACAACCCGACTTAAAGAAGGCTGGACCCAAGTATACCCTGCAACCTTCAAGTCCATCCCAAGTGTGTGACAATGTGATCTGTTGCCCCATCTTTGCAGTGATGGGGGGGTAGATTGCTGCCTTGCTCAGCGACACTGCCCAGAGGCATTGATTCACAAGGGTTTAGGGCTTAGCATTATGAGGCCGGATACATGAACTGCTGCAGAACAACATCAACCCCAACAGCTACACCCGGAACCCACAAGCAATGAACCCCAAAGCGCTCAAACATAAAAACCCAAATCCCTAACCCTAAAACATCCCCTCGCCCCAAGACTAGCAAAGGGGCCCAAATAATGACCGATGTTGGCTCATTTATGTGACTACATCAAAACTACATTACTACAGGGGCCTTAACAATTAGAATAGGGTTTTGGGGCCCATTATACTGTAATTATAACAAGGAACCCCCAAAACGGTATTGGTAATTATTTAAGCCCCTACAGTAGTTGGCCTGGTAGCTGCACGCCATAGTCGACTTGGAAGCCTGTGGAATCCGCGAGGTCCTGATCGACTGGCTTTCCGCTGAAACCCAGGGTTTAGGGTTTGGGGTTTAGGGGTTTAGGGGTTTAGGGGTTTAGGGGTTTAGGCTTTCCAGATTTCAATGGAATATAGAGTCCTTCATAACTAAAATCGAGGTTTGGGGGATATTCTAGAAGTTGCACATAATAAATTAGGCGTTTGGGGAAATATTCTAGTAGCTATAGATAAGTTAATAAGGAACCCTAAGGAATCATCCCGGTCATCATCCGGGCTTCTAACATGTAGGTTTCGATACAGGTCTTGCAGCACTATCCTTCATGGCCGGTGTGTCAGAGCAGGGGCCCTCCACTTAGATGCAAGCCCTACAGTAATCACCGGGTTTCGGGTTTATCGTTCAGCGTTTTTGTGTTATTCAGATCGAACCCCTAAACGCCTAGACACCCTAAACCCAAATAGAACTCCTAATTGAAATGGGAGTTTCCGAAAATTAGGGGAACCGTGTTTTGGGGTCCTTATAATAAGGATCCTACTATTCAGGGTACTATATTAGGATCCCCTATTTTCGGAAACTCCCATTTCTGGGTGTGGGCTGTCTATTTGGAAGTCCGGCGTCTCCTCAAGCTCTCATGCATGAACCTAACTTGCTTATGACTATAAGGAAATTATTTAGGCCCCTATATTGGGGTCTAGGGTTGTGGTTTGGAGCTTCGGCCTTGGTGTAGCGAGACCTCGATCAAGACGCAAAGATTTAGGCGTATGCAGGGTTCGCCCCATATCCCTGGGGCTCCAAACGGCCCAAAGTAGGTACCATTGGTATACTTGGAGCCCTAAGGTATAAATCCTGAAACCTAAACCCTACAAGGTTTTAAGCACGAGCATTGATACTAGATTAAGAGTCTGGGGAATCAAGCGCCTTTGGTTTTCGAACTTCGTTACTAGACATATCTTAGGATACCCTAGTAAGGAATATCCATGGGCTCATAATCCTTCTCAACCCTCCCTAAACCCTAAACAATCAAGGAACAGGCCTTGAATCTTACTTTCCCCAAACCTGAAGGTTTAGGGTTCTGGGTTTAGGGTTTAGGGTTTCTCTCGTACAACCAATTATTGGATTTTGGTTTTGGGTCTTAGGGTTTGGGGTTTAGCATTTTGGGGGGTGGGTTTCCCTAAAAAACATCCGGGAGGTCTCCTTCATCTTCTTGCGGAACTCTGCCAGCTGCGCGTCCACCGCCGAGCGCGCAAAGTGCGTGACGCTGACGGTATCGCCAGCGATACCTTGAAAACAGCCAGCTGCCGCGTTCTTAGTGGACTTAGATCAGGAAAGCATAATCAGGAACTTTACAAAGGTGGGTGATAAATATGTGTGTGTAAATATATATATATATATATATATATATATACATATACAGGATTAAGGTAGGGTTTAGCTGTTGCGACAATCTCCCGGCACTAGCTCTTAGTAGGGAGTTGGGGGAATGGGTCATATGGACTGCGGGGACAGACTAGCATAGGAATCCGTTCCCCCATTCCCAATTCAGAGCCAGGCAGTTAGTCAGGGGGTGTTGGAGTCTCAGAGCCTGCGACATGAAGGGGTAATGTGCTGTCTGGGAACATCGTCGGGCGTTTCAGCAGCTTTAGTTACTAAAACAATCACCTTAGTTACTAAGTCCCATGATCCTTCAAGTAGGGACTGCCATCCAAGACCTACGGTTGATGGACAAAATCCTGCATGACCCTAAGGACCCTAAACTATGGGAATTATGGTATATTCCTTATAATGGGTAATGCAGGATTTTGTCCATCAACAGTAGGGAGAAGGTTTGCGGTTTACCTGGACCCTAAAGAACCCACCTTCTTGAGGGACTTGTATTAAGGAAATCATAAAAGGGAAGTCTGAAAGGGCAGGTTATATACCTTAACCTACCAAAACCTACAAAAAGTAGGGTCCCTATAAATTCCATATTAGGGTTTAGAATAGGAACCTACAAAAAAGTAGGGTTTGGTAGGTTCAGGTAGGATTAAGGTAGGGCTTAGGTCTTGCGATAATCTTCCAAGCTCTCAGCAGGGAATTGGGGGAATGGGTTATAGGGACTACTATAAGGGACTATCATAGGGATGTAGTGCCCCCCACTCCCTACTAAGAACCAAGGGTTACTAGGGAGTATTCCAGAAGTATCCCTGCAAGTGCTTCAGCTGAGGTGCTCTAAACCCGCAAGCCCTAAACCCTAAACCCAAAACCCCTTAAAACCCAAACCCTGAACCCTAAATCCAAAGCCCTAAACCCTAAACCCAAAGCCCTAAACCCTAAATCCTAAACTTGAGCCAGGTCCAAGTCCTCCTTGACCGCATCCTCTACCTGAACCTACCAAACCCTACTTTTTTGTAGGTTCCTATTCTAAACCCTAATATGGAATTTATAGGGACCCTACTTTTTTGTAGGTTTTGGTAGGTTAAGGTAACCTGACTTCCAAGCTTCAAGCTGCCTGAAGCGCGAAACCCGAGACCCCCAACATTTCAACCATAAACTCTTACTAGGGAATGGAGGAATGGGTTATGGAGACTATTATTGGGCATTATATAGGGGCTGCTATAGGGATCCATTCCCCCATTCCCTTCTAAGCACCAGACAGTAATGTAGGAACCTGATTGAGAAACCCTGGGCCTATAACCCCAAAATAGTAGGGTTCATATAAGGAAACCTAATAAAGGCCCAGGGTTTCTTACCCAGGTTCCTACATTAAACCCTGAACCCTGAACCAGGACTAGGCTTTCGGGTGTCGGTTTTAGTTTGGGGTTGGAAGGTTGAGGGTTTGGGGCTTAAGATTTCGGGCGTTTCGGGTTTCAGGCTGCGGGATTACGGACAAACTATTGTGAAGACCCCTGAACCCTAAAACCCTAAACCCCCGAAAACCCTAAACCCCTAAAACTCTAAAACCACTAAACCCGCCCTGTCCGATTGATAGCCCAAAACCCTAGACCCTAAACCCTAAACCCTGAAACCCTACAGTAAACCCCATAAAGTTGGAAACCGGATTAAGGCCAAATAGTGCTGGGATTCCCTATACATTGCTCTTGGGGATTGAGGCTATGGGGTTTCCAACCTTTTGGCTTGTACTGTAAACCCAAACCGACTGATGCCAAAGATCTCACTTTCGCCAAGTTGTTGGAGGTCTCCACCAACCCCGGGACCTGCTCCGAGAACCTGTCAAGTCCTTAATATTGGGACTGAGAGGTTTAGGGTTTTAGAGGTTTAGGGGTTTTGGAGGTTTTTGGGTTTATGGTTTAGCGTTTTAGGTTCATAATGAGGGTAACAACCAATAGATAAGGTTCTGTAAAGGATTCCTTTAAAGGGATCCATAAAGGCTTCAAGCTTCTTTACTATGGGGTTTAGGGTTTAGGGTTTAGGGTTGCTCCGAGCCTGCCATGAGCCCTGTCTAATTCCCAAAAACCGCGGGCATAATGTTGGCCTGAACCATCCTGCGCTGCGTCCTAAGCCCTGAACCCCAAGCTGCAAGCCTCAAACCCCCAAACCACAAATGTAAACCTGAACCATCCTACATCCTAAACCCTAAACCCTAAACCCTAGACCCTAAACCCTAAACCCTACCCTAAACCCTGAACCTCAAGCCCTAAACCCTGACCACCAAACTATAAACCTAAACCCGAACCCTAACCAAATCACAAACCCAGGGGGAGTGGACCCTAAACCCCCATAGATCCCTTATAGAACCCCTTAAGGATCCCCTCTAGAACCCTCTAAGGAACCCTTTAAGGAACCCTTTAAGGAGTCTTTAAGGGGGGATGGGGGGGGGGGGGTAGCACGGGCCCGGCATTGGTGGGCGGGCGGGGAGGCTTCCAGGAGGTGGTGCAGGCGGAGTCGCGGCGGCTTNTAGCGCCCATAACCCCACTAGAACCCTTAAAAAAACCCATAAGGGTCCCCCCTGAAACCCCGTAAAAAACCCTTTAAGAAACCCTTTAAGGAGTGTTTAAAGGGGGGGGGGGGGGGGGGGGTAGCACTGGTCCGGCCTTAGTGGGCCGTGCGGGATGGCTTCCAGCAGCTGCTGCAGCGAGCTCCGCGTCGCCTGGCAGATGCTTGAGAAGGGCATAGGGTTTAGGGTTTTTAAGTAAGGGTTTAGGGTGTAGGGTTTAGGGTTTAGGGTAGATTTTAGGGTTCTTTAAACTAAAGGTTTAGGGTTTAGGGTAGAATTTAGGGTTCTTTAAACCAAGGGTTTAGGGTGTAGGGTTTAGGGTAGATTTTAGGGTCTTTAAACTAAGGGTTTAGGGTTTAGGGTAGATTTTAGGGTTCTTTAAACCAAGGGTTTAGGGTGCAGGGTTTAGGGTTTAGGGTAGATTTTAGGGTCCTTTAAACTAAGGGTTTAGGGTGTAGGGTTTAGGGCTTGGAGCACATAGGGTTGGGCTAGGGTTTTGAGCTTGGGTTTTGGGCTTTTTGTTAAACTAAGGGTTTAGGGTGTAGGGTTTAGGGTTTGGAGCTTAGCATCCACGTCAGGGTTTGCGGTTCTTGGATCCAGCGGTAGCAGCGCCGATACAAGTAGGACAGAGATTATCAGATACTTATATCAGGAGGGTAAGGGCATATCGGCATGTGCACACTAGTTCTTCAGACCCCCGTGTTCTAGTTCATCGTTGGGATAGGATTAAAAATGTAAATTTTTATTCCTTATTGGCTTTAAGTACCCATAAAAATGTAAATGTTACCCAACTATGACAAAGCTCCTCTGCCCTGAGGCTATCAGGACCCAGACGTATTGGGCGGCCAATGCTTGTGCTTGGGGTCCATCACAGGAGGTGCAGTGGCTACTCTGGAGAAGTGTGACAGATCTATGGAGGGATCTGAATGGAAGCCAACGCCATAGTTGCCAACCATCATCGTACTGATCATCTTGTCCTCCATCATCGCCCACATTCTGAGGCACATCTGACGGTATCCCAGGTAGCCGACTCCAGCCATGTCCATGCCATACTCGATGAGTGATGGTGATGTCGTCCCGTCATCATTGGTGTACAGATGTTGCACATCTCTGGGCTCATCATGACCTCTGTGATAGTACAGCGATGGATTCATGAGAGACTGCCAGTAGAGCGATCTCTTGCATCTCTTTTGCCAGGGTTTAGGGTTTAGGGTAGATTTTAGGGTTCTTTAAACTAAGGGTTTAGGGTTTAGGGTAGATTTTGGGGTTCTTTACACCAAGGGTTTAGGGTGTAGGGTTTAGGGTTTAGGGTAGATTTTAGGGTCCTTTAAACTAAGGGTTTAGGGTGTAGGGTTTAGGGCTTGGAGCGCATAGGGTTGGGCTTAGGGTTTTGAGCTTGGGGTTTTGGGCTTTTTGTTAAACTAAGGGTTTAGGGTGTAGGGTTTAGGGTTTGGAGCTTAGCATCCACGTCAGGGTTTGCGGTTCTTGGATCCAGCGGTAGCAGCGCCGATACAAGTAGGACAGAGATTATCAGATACTTATATCAGGAGGGTAAGGGCATATCGGCATGTGCACACTAGTTCTGAAGTAGGATTTAAAAGGTAAATTTTTATTCCTTATTGGCTTTAAGTACCCATGAAAATGTAAAATGATACCCAACTATGACAAAGTTCCTCTACCCTGAGGCTATCAGGACCCAGACGTATGGCTTTGCGGAGCCTATCGGCCCAAAGCCTTGCCAAACCCTCAACCCTAAACCATGTAAGGCTTTTCGGTGCGCAGCCCCGCAGTCCGAAAATCCTCTGAAGAGCCCTGAAGTGCAGAGTCAATGGGGTTCAGGTTTAAGGTTTAGGGTTTAGGGTTTAGGGTTTAGGGGTTGCGGATTGCTGCTGAGGAATAGGATTTTGCAAGCACTAAACCTCGACTCCTGATTACAACGGGTCTACTTGGGGGGACAGGATTGAGGCCTAGTTGGGAGCCCGCCTCGTGCAGCGCCTCTGGCCACTCCACGACACCCGGCGACTGGCAGCTAAGGCATGTCGCAGGGGCTTATGGTTTAGGAGTAGCCTGAACCCTAGAATGCCTACATTTGCAGGATCCTACGATGATTTCCTGAACCCCAAAATCCCCGAAGCCTGAAACTTAAACCCGGCTGCACAGCAGCACGTGCTCCGAAATCGACGTGAGCCCCTGACAGGACGTCCGTTCTAGCAGGCCCGGGGTTAGGGTTCAGAGCTTAGGGTTGACAGCTTTGGGTCCTCCGGCCAGTAGCTCAAACCTTGTCGGGTTTCTAAGCCCTACTTAAAGGATCATGGGGGGGTTCCTCAAGGGCCTTATACAATTAGTATAGGGCTCTTAGTTGCTGGGTTCATAAGCCTCAAAAAGTGCACACTTTCAGTTTTATAGTGGGTAATATTATCCCAAAAAGTGTAAAGTGTATCCACTCAGCTACTAAGGGGTTTCTAAGCCCCAAGCTAAGAACCCTTACCCCCAAACCCTGAACCCGAACCTGCACAACCTTAGCCGGTAGCTTTGTAGATGACTACAGATCGAGGAATCATGTCCCAAATGCCCAGATCGGGATCATCCAAAGTCAAAGTTATGAGAACCCAAGAAGCTCAAAAGAATGGCCGTTTAGAGGAGTCAACCATCAGATACCAAAAAAAAGGAGCTGCTGATTCAAGAACTCCATTCCAGCTTTTCAAACAGAGTTCGGGGTTCAGGGTTGCTGCGTTTGTTGAGCTCGGGGTTACGGCTTTCGGCTTTAGGGCATTGGTGGCTTGAGTGTTACAGGTGCTTGGCTCTCGAACATGGGGTTCGGGGACTTTTGCGTCAGGGCCAGTATGGTGTAGGGTTTAGGGTTTTGGTTACTTGGAGGTTCAGGGGTAGTTAGAAGTAGGGTTATAAGTAGGGTAACTATACTTATAACCCATATTAGGGGACTTATAGCCCTACTTATAACTACCCCTGAACCTCCAAGTACGCGTACAGAGCTGAGGGTTTAGGGTTTAGGGTTCAGGGCTTACGTCCAAGGTTTAGGGTTTAGGGTCTTCGCCTACCTGCAGGGCCTTTCCCCTGGAGCTGCTGTCGATACTTTCCGGGTACAGAAGCTTTGCGGCAGGCTGCCCTGAAGATGGCTGGCCAGATGACTCGGACCGGAAGCAGACGGGCAGTTCAGAGTCGAACAGCGAGGGTTTACGGTGGATCAGTGTATGGTAATCTTCGTCCGTTAAGTGTGGCACCTTTGGCACGCCGCCTCCCGCTCTTCATCGGTTTTCGAATTCGGGTCTCGGTCTCGGGTCTCGGGCTTGCACTTAGGGTTTGGGGTTTAGGGTTTAGGGTTTAGGGGTTTAGTGTTTAGGGTTTAGGGTTTAGGGTTTAGGGGTTTAGGGTTTAGGGTTTAGGGTTTAAGGTTTAGGGGTTAGGGTTTAGGGTTTAGGGGTTTAGGGTTGTCATCCAGCTTGGATTGTACGGCTCAAACACCAGGTTTGGGCAAGAAGTTCCTCCACTCAATCATGTCAACCTCTAGAGATCCGACTGCTGCCCGCCACGAAGCTCCAACTTCGACAACCCTAGCGCCCTGGACCCCAGAACCCCAACTGACTAAACCTTTCTACGCCATACAGGCCCATAAACACTCCTTCAAGAAGCCTTCGGCAAACCCTAAACCCTAAACCCCCTAACCTCCCGTAGTATTGAGCGAGCCTTCAGTGAGATGCGGAAATCTTTGTCCGCCTCTGTCAGTTCTCCGCGGATCTCTGACTCAAAACTCCGCAGAGACTCCTCCAGAAGCTTCACCTGCACAGCTTAGGAAATATTGATACCCTATACTTCAAGGTTGCTTGCTGCAGTTTTCCTTACATAAATTCGGAATCCTTACATAAATCCGTAACAACGGTAGGTTATTTGGGCTTCCGGTAGGATGTAGGTTTTAGAGCTGCGGGGCGGCAGAGTTTGGTCTGGGGGTGTTCAGCTCTTGGGCTGCGAATTGAGGGCTTGCGGGTTGAGGACTCCCGTCGAAAGCCCAGAAGGGAGCCGTTAAAGGAACCCTTAAGGGTTCTAGAAAGGATCAGGGTTCAGTGCTCTAGGGTTCTGGGCTTCGGGCTTAGTGGTTTAGGGCTTAGAGGATTAAGGGTTAGGATTTAGGGTTTAGGGCTCAGGTTTTAGGCTTCACTCGTCTCGAAGGCCACATTGTGCATAATGCGTTTTGCCGGTCACTTCCTAAGTTCTCGGTCCTTTAGGTAAAGGAAACCTCCGTACCCCTGACTGAATGAATGAACGAAGCCTAAGTTTTAGAGCGCATCTCGCTCAAAGTTACGGAATACTCAGACGTCTTCATAATGACTAAAAACAAATTCAAAACCCTAAACCCTACCTAAACCCTAAACCCTGAACCCTATAATTATAATAAGGAGCCCCCCTCATTTGGACTCTCGAGGGAAGCTGGCCTTCTGACTTGGCAAGCCCAAGCGGGCGAAGGCCCGCCTTGGGATGGCATTGTCCTGAAAGAGATTCGGAGGGCTTTGCGCTGGTGGAGTTGAGGGTTTAGAGTTTAGGATTCAGGGTTTAGGGTTTAGAGTTTAGGATTCAGGGTTTAGGGTTTCGAGTTTAGGGTTTCGAGCGTGGGATTTAGAGTTTAGGATTCAGGGTTTAGGGTTTCGAGTTTAGGATTCTTGTTTTGTTACGGGTTCTTTCCCAACTGCAAGTGCAGAGAGAATTCCTTACCAGGAGGAGCCTCTGGTTGGGGCCTCAGTTCTTGACAAGTCGTTGATTATCCTAGCTTCCTGAGTAGCCCCTTTGTAATAAGGGTACCCTTTTTCCTAATATTCAGCTTTAATAAGGGGACCCTAAAACAAAAAGGGCAAAAGGGTACTACTCAGGAGCCTAGTATCCCATGGAACCGAGGACCCAACCCAGTGCTTGACATGTTGTCAAGCCTATGTGCAGGCTATGCGCAAGGCATATCCTTAGTTGCTCAGTTCAGAAGCCCCAAAAAGTGTACACTTTCAGTTTTATAGTGGGTAATATTATCCCAAGAAGTGTAAAGTGCATCCACTCAGTTACTAAGTTATCGGATCCCTCGAAAGCACACCTGAACTGACCAAATTCCCCCCCAAAAGCCCTCCCTTGTGCCGATCCACCTCGAAGACAAGTCTGGTTCACAACTGTACATGTGGGTGGTTGTCAAAATCACGTTCCCTTTTTGGGTTCCTATTAGAATACGGCACCTATTATTTAGGGTACCCAAAAAGGGACCATAATTTTGACAACCACACATGTGCTCCAGGCAGCATGAGTCGGGCAGGCCAGCTGACCAGGACCTATGGACAAAAGAACAACAGCTAGAGTCATCACCTTTGCTGCCGGAGCATTCGACCATGGCATCGTCTGCACTGCAGTCCGCAGTGTCTTGCGACTCGTCATCGGAACTGCATAGCAGGGCAGCAAACGAGTTGTGCCCAGCGTGGGGAAGGTCGCAAGTAGCTGTCCGGAGGCTGTCACACGTCCCGGGCTTTTGCGGTTTAGGGCTTATGGTCATAAGTCATGCACATCATCTTCCGCCAGTGCGCTCAGCTGAAGGATTCAGGGCTCAGGGTTTCGGGTTTAGGATTTAGAATTTAGGATTCAGGGTTTAGGGTTTCGGGCTTAGGATTTAGAGTTTAGGATTCAGGGTCTAGGGTTTCGGGTATAGTCTTTAGGATTCAGGGTCAAAGGTTTAGGGTTTCGAGTTTTGGATTCAGGGTTTAGCGTTCACCATTTAGGGTTTGGGATTTAGGATTTAGGGCTGAAGGTTCAGCATTTAGTTTAAGGTTTGGAGTTTATGAGTTTACCTTAACCCCAAATAACCTACCTTTTAGGGATTTGCACAAGGAAAACATGATAAGGAACCCTAACAAGGTAGGTTCTATAGTGTCCAGGTAAGGCTCACTGGTTTACTTTTGTTTAAGGACTCTAAGGACCCTCTTAGGATGTCAGGGGTAGGGTTGGGGCTTCAGGGTACGTAGGGCTTGGGGGGAGGGCCTTGGGCTCATGTGTTTCAGGGTCTAGAATTCTTAGTTGCTGAGTTCATAAGCCCCAGAAAGTGTACACTTTCAGTTTTATAGTGGGTAATATTCTCCCAAGAAGTGTAAAGTGTATCCACTCAGCTACTAAGACTTTCTGGAATCCTGGAGATTGGGTGCAAAGGGTTTCGGGTTCGGGGTCTTATGCGTTTAGGGTTCCGGGTCTTAGGGTCCTTGTCTCCACCGGCAAAGTCGATCAGCTGCGCAGAGAGCTCTATCTGGAAGAGCTTCGCCACCACCTGCTGCAGTTTAGCATTCAAGACCTTCGCGATTGGGGTTTGGTTTAGGGTTTAAGGTTTAGGGTTAGGGTTTTGGCCAGTTCTGGCATTAAAGGGTTTGACGTTGCAGGTATGTGGTTGAGGGCTCGGGATTTAGAGGTAGGTAGGGCGCTTAGCAACCGAAGCTCCGAGCAACCCTGAAGCCCGAATCCCTGAACCCGAGACCCTGAAACCCAGAGCTTTTCAAAGCCCCAACCACCTACTTCCATAACGGCGCCGACGACGACGACGACTACCAAGCATGATTGTTGCATAATATGGCACAACCATAATACTGCAACTTTAACAAAGGTAGGTAGCAAACCCTAGACACTACATCCGAAAAACCGTAATATCCTAAGCCCCAAACCGTATACCCAAAAGCCCGAACAAAAATCCCAAACCCGAAAACCCAAAACCATGAACACAAAACCGAAAGCCCGAAACTCTAAAACCCTGAATCCCAAAGCCCTAAACCCGAAACTCTAAAAACCTGACACCCTGAACCCCAAAAGTCCGAAACATAAAGGTAGCAATCCAAATTAAGGTCCCTCCCTCCTTATGTCCCAAGAATAGTGCGGCACCTTTTTTAAAACAGGACCCTAAAAGGGACCCTAATTTAGAGAACGAGGATCCACCACCCCTAAACCCTAGACCCCACATCCTAAACACACCCCAACATACACCCTAATTTCGAGATCTACGAACCCCCCTAAACCCTAAACCCTAAACACAAAGAGTTCCGCCTCCGCAGCGACCTTCAAAGCGTTCTTGTGTCCCAGGTGGATGTCGGCACCTAGGGAAGGCTCAGGGAACCCAGAGACTCCAATATCCCTTCATCAAGGAATATTCCTTAAATCATTTCAGGGATCCTATTTTTTTTAATGTATACTCCTTAATTACAGGCTATTGGAGTCTGATAGGGCGTCCCTAAACCCTAAACTTTAAACCCTAAACCCTAAACCCTAAACCCCAAACCCTAAACTCTAAACCCCAAACCCTAAACCCTAAACCCCGAACCCTAGGGTCTTTGAAGCTCTTCGGGGCTCTTCGGGCTCCAGGGCTCTTAGGGTTTGGGGGGCACCCAGAGACGCCAATATCCCTTAACTAAGGAATATACCTTAAAGTATAGTAGGGATACCTTAAAGTATAGTAGGGATACCTTAAAGTATAGTAGGGATCCCTACTCTCTTTGGGGCTTTTGCGGTTTAGGGCTTAGGGTTTAGTTTGAGGTTTAATGCTTAAGGTTTAGGAGGGGCCCTCCAAAGGACCCTCCAAAGGGTTATGCAGGGTTCTTTGAGAAGTAAGAAGGTTTAGGGTTTAGGGTTTAGGGTTTAGGGCAGGGTTTTGGTGGTAAACCATAGTAGGAGTATAATACAGTAAGGAACTCGGTTGGATTGTTGTTTGGGGCTTGAACTTTGGGGGTGAAAGTTTCGCACAATATAGGCGCTTAAATTCTTACCAATACTATTTTGGGGGGCTCCTTATTATAAGCATTGTATACTGCGCCCCACAACCCTATTCTAATTATTCAGGCCCCTATATCAGGGTATCACGACGGGGTTCTCTTTGAGTGTTGATGGGTTCCCACATTCTCCTTCAGGGGCGTCGCAGGTTGTTCCTTTCAGGTAGGAGTTCGTAGGAAGTTCTTTCTCGGAGGGTCTCACAGGGCTTTGCAAGGGACAGCATCCAGGGTCTGGGCTTTAGGGAGTAAGATTTCTCAAGAGCTTCATGCCAAAATTGGCTTCTGGTAGGGCTGTAAATGCCGCTATGGTACTGCAGGCTTTGTCATGCTGTTTTTGGTGCGGGGCTTCGGGCGTGGGCCTGAGGGCTTGAGAGTTTTATAGTGCTTAGTACTCGGGCTTGTTGGGCGCGTGTGCGTTTCTTATATGGGTAGTTGTCAAAAATTATGACCCCTTTTTGGGTACCCTAAATATTAGGTGCCGTGCTATAATAAGGACCCAAAAAGGGACCATCCGTATACAAAGGGCTGCAGGGTTGTGGGGGAAGCCGCGCCAGAAGGCACGCCTCAACCTAGAAACAATAAGACTTTGGATTGGCAAGCTACCAAGATCGCGAAAAGCATCTAACAAGTCGTGGTATGCATGATAACTTACACTACAAAACCAACAATTCTAGGCTAAAATTGACTCAGTTCCTCCGGCCGAGACCACGCCCTACACGCCTCGAGTCCCTAATTTCTGGCTCCCTGAATCTACAACGGGAAGAAGTAAGCAGGTTTCCTGGACAGGGTCCTTTCAGGGTTCTAGACGAAGTCCTTAAACCCTAAACCCTAAACCCTAAACCCTAAATCCTAAACCCCAAACCCTAAACCCTAAACCCTAAACCTCAAACCCTAAACCCTAAACCCTAAACCTCAAACCCTAAACCCTAAACCTAGAAGAGTCCTGTAGCTTTTTGAAAAAACTGGGCCGCTGGAGCGGCGGTTTTGTAGAGGGTTCTATCAGGGCCTGTAGGTGTCCCACAAAGGAGTATCCGAAAATTAGGGGTACCTTAAGGGTCCTTTAAAGGGATACTATAAGGGTATTATAGGGGTTCCTTTAAAGGGTTCCACAAGGGTTCAGGGTTTCCGAAAATTAGGGGTACCTTATTATTTGGGGGTCCTTATGATAAGGATCCTACTATTTGGGGTACTAGACTAAGTAAAATAGTAGGGTCCTTATAATAAGGTACGATATTTGGATCCCCTATTTTCGGAAACTCCCATAAAGGTTTCGGGTTGGTGGGGTTTGAGCTCAGGCTTGCAAATAGTAAAGGAACATGTATTCTGCCGATAGTCCTCTAAACTCACGGTTTCAACCATCCAGGCCTGAGTGCCCCCCAGCAAGTCCATCGACGATGAGGTCATACCTGGGGCTGATGTGAGCTGCTACTGTTGATGGACAAAATCCTGCATTACCCATTATAAGGCATATACCATAATTCCCATAGTTTAGGGTCCTTAAGGTAATGCAGGATTTTGTCCATCAACCGTATCGACTGCTAGCAAAGCCAAATGGACATGCTTTCTTGCACACCCTAACCCTAACTTCCTTGCCCCTACCACCCTGGACTCTGTGAAGGAACCCATACAGACTCCTAAAGGCAACTTTGTAGTACCCGAAACGGAACTAGGGTCCCGAGCGGCCTCATAAAACCCTAAACCCTAAACCCTAAGCGCTGTGAACGCACCCAAAACCCTGAGCTCCTGAAGCCTAAACCTTATAGTAGATGCCAGAAAGTTGGAACATCAATATCCTCATGCCCTTAATGTAGAGTATAGGGGATCCTAGCAAGAATCCTCCTAAACCCATGTTCCAACTTTCTGGGGTTCACTGTATGTTGTTCTGAACAGCCGAAATTTGCAATTTATAGCAATGTCAAACTTCAGACCATGAGTAGTGCGTAGTCAAGAGATCAGGATCTTGCTTGGGATTGGCGTTGCCGTTCCGAGCTGCTTTTGTCTAAGCCGACAGTCGCACGGTATGATGCTTGGGGTTGGGGGTGGGGGTGGTGGTGTACATGCAGGAGACAGGATTTGCCGATGGCCCCGGAGTGAAAAAGATGCTGTGGTCCGAGCAGGTCTCCCACGCCCTTGTCTCAGCGACCCTTGTCGAATTCGCATCTTAATCACCCTTAAACCCTAAACCCTGGACCCCCTAAACCTAAACTCTACACTTCCTAAACCCCCTAAACCGGTCATCCTCCTCCAGCCGAAAAAGTTGTGTGGACATGGCCATGCAATCGCTGCCATCTGGGCTCCGCTCCAGCCGTTCCAGGCCATACTCGCTGTGAGATTTGCTCTTCCAGGTTTAGTGTGTACGGTTTAGGGTTAGCCTCCCAGAGTCGCCCGCAAAGACAAGGAGCCCCACACTGCAGGTGGTCCTTCAACATCCTGAAGGGTTTAGGGTTTAAGGCTCAGGGTTCTGGATCTTGGGCTTTTAGGGCTTACCTTAACCCCAAATAACCTACCTTTTTAAGGACTTATATAAGGAAATCCTATTAGGGAACCCTAAAAAGGTAGGTTATCTGGGGTCCAGGTAGGCCTTAGGGTTGTGTCATCACCTGGCTTTCAGCACTGTCACTTCCGCCACTGTGTCTTCAAAGGTATGGCGTGGAGACGTCAAGAGTTAAAGTGGCTCCTCCTGAGCCGGTTCCCCCTCATCCCCTGCAACAAGTTTAGGGTTTATCGTTTGGGGTAATGAAGCAATGCAACTGCACGACAGTGAGAGACTGTTTGGTCTGCCAGGCAGCAGAAGTAAGTTTGCTCCGATAGCGCCAACACAGATGGTTCTGCGTTTCCACGTAAGAACTGAACAGAACCAAGAAAACCGACCAACCGACAACTATCTGGGAGTTTCCGAAAATAGGGGACCCTAATATAGTACCCTAAATAGTAGGATCCTTATTATAAGCACCCCAAAATAAGGTACCCCCTATCTTCGGAAACTCCCATCTAGGAAAAGCCCCGGCAAAACCCAACAGCCCTGATCCCTGAACCCCAAACCTCAACAGAAAGGGCTACCGTGGGGCCTGCGTTTGCGCAAGGGTATGTTTGGCAAGGGTTACATGAGGTTTCCTGGTATGTCATTGGGTCACTCGTTTATTTTATGGAAGGCTGCATGACAAGGGCTACCGTGGGGCCTGCGTTTGTGAAAAGGCTGGTGTAGCGCAGGCGTTCATCTTCTTGAACCACGGTTTGTTAGTTTGCGCATGGTTCCATCATCTGTTATAATTGAAATTTTGTTGTGATGTAACCTGGACCATACATGTTGCATGGTGTTCTTGGTTTGTTGGTTCGTGAATGGTTCCATCATCTGTTCTACCCTAAACTCCAAACCCTAAACCGTGGACACTAAACGCTGATCCTCAACCCAAAAGGGAGTTTCCGAAAATAGGGGACCCTACTAGAGTACCCTAAATAGTACGATCCTTATTATCATAAGGACCCCGAAATCAGGTACCCCTAATTTCGGAAACTCCCAAAACAGAAAATTCCAAACCCAGAGCTGTCCACGAATCTCCGGCCGGGTGGCGGCTCGAGACCAGCGCTCAGAGGAACCCGCATCACCTGGGGACAAATGGTTTGGGCGCTTTGGGGTGAGGGCTCGGGGTTTAGGGATTATATGGGAGTTTCCGAAAAAAGGGGACCCTAATATAATATAGTACCCTAAATAGTAGGATCCTTACTATAAGGACCCTCAAAAGGTACCCCTATGTTCGGAAACTCCCATATAAGGCTCAGGGCCTACACCCTAAAGGCCAAAAGCCGAAGCCCAAGCCTTCAACCGAAACCCTGCTCCATTCCTGGTATCTCAGATTTGTTGGGTCTGTTCGGTGCATTTCCTCCAGGCTCACCTTCGAATCTTTGCGAAGCTGAGGGCTGTCAGCTTGAGCGGTCAACGGGGTGCAATATGGGTAGCTTTCTACATTGGGGTCCCTGTTAAAGCCCAAAAACTAGAAAAGCAGCCTTATAGACGACACTTATTTAAAGAATTGCCCATATAGGGGCCTTACTAGATTGGAATAGGGTTCCTTGACGTTCTCCTCTTCAGGGGTTCTCTTATCATAAAAAAGGACTCAAAAAAGGAACTGTAAAGGATGAGTCCTCTCACTGCTTCTTCCGACCCCCATATTACTTGGAGGTTCATGGGTTACTTGGCTCTCGAACATGGGGTTCGGGGACTTTTGCGTCAGGGCCAGTATGGTGTAGGGTTTAGGGTTTTAAGGTTACTTGGAGGTTCAGGGGTAGTTAGAAGTAGGGTTCTAAGTAGGGTAACTATACTTCTAACCCATATGAAGGGACTTATAACCCTACTTCTATAAGATGTTATTTGTAGGGTTCTAAGTAGGGTAACTATACTTCTAATCCATATGAAGGGACTTATAACCCTACTTCTATAAGATGTTATAAGTAGGGTTCTAAGTAGGGTAACTATACTTCTAACCCATATGAAGGGACTTATAACCCTACTTCTATAAGATGTTANTAGGGTAACTATACTTCTAACCCATATGAAGGGACTTATAACCCTACTTCTATAAGATGTTATAAGTAGGGTTCTAAGTAGGGTAACTATACTTATAACCCATATGAAGGGACTTATAATCCTACTTCTATAAGATGTTATAAGTAGGGTTCTAAGTAGGGTAACTATACTTCTAACCCATATGAAGGGACTTATAACCCTACTTCTATAAGATGTTATAAGTAGGGTTCTAAGTAGGG